>JAWNKZ010000074.1:5297500-5550000 GCA_035041615.1 Drosophila anomalipes | reverse complement strand
ATCGAATTTATTGAGAAGCAAAAGGGTTGCTTTGATTTGTCTTTAGGCAAATATTCATTCAGCAAAATGTTTTCGAAATTTATTTTAGTAGTATGTAGTATGAAACAAAATTAAGTGAAAATACTTTAATTTGCAGTTATGAAAATTAATGTTATTTATAAAATATGGTTGGCTAGTGTTAAGTTGCTGTGGCTGAAATGTGTATAGAGTATTATAAGCTAGAAGAAACTAACTTAAAAAATAAAATATATTATTTACTGCATGATTAGATTGTTAGTATTTGTTTTAAGTATCAATTTTGAAACATAAAAATCCGAGAATCAAATCGAATGGACTTTCTGAGTTTTCAATTGGTTAACTTTGTTTAACGGTTCCGGTTCCGGTTCCGGTTTGAATATCAAATTTCAGTTTCGGTTATATTTTTGCATTTTAATTGGTTCATTTTTTTCTCAAATGTCTTAAATGCTTAAATTCTAGTTGAGGCAGAAAGACAGGGTGTATGGAGTACATATTATGAGCTGTGAAGTCAGACTTTTGGGCATAGTTAGTGCTGATGACGCTGACGCAGCAGTAGCTGTAATGTGCAACGTGCGGCGTGCAACATGTTGCGGTTGGGTGCCTCCAATTGGGACTCGAGTCGAGCACAAATTCAAATGCGTCGCACGCCAGGCCAAGGCACTCGTACTTATGATTGTGTGTGTGTGTGTGTGTGTGTGAGTGTCTGAGTGTGTGTGTGAATCATTCACATATACAAGATGAGTATGGCGCAGTATTCGCCAAACTATTCGCACTCGGAGCTTGGCAACAAATTGAGATTTATGTACGAGAAAGGGAGTTTGTGTATAAAAAGTTGTGAAACCTCAGCCAATCGTGTGTGCGTGTGTGTGTGTGTGTGTGTGTGTGTGTGTGTGTGTGTGTGCTTGGCCTGGTGACCGTTGTTGGCATGGGGAATACTAAATGGCAAATGGCAAAATTGGGTTTCCACAGTGCGGAAAAGAAGTTAAAACAACAGCAACTGAAACTGGGCAGAAAGTTCTACCCAAAAACTTGTCGCCTGCAACATTCGTTTTTTTTTTTATTTTTATTTTAATTTTTTTTTTTTGTGGTAGGTCCTGCAGGACAACAATGTCAGCTATTTTTAGCGTATGTTTGGTAAAAGTTTCTTTTGTAGCCAAAGGTTACGGGCGTTGGGGATTAAGTTTGGCTAGTCGGCAGACGGGAAGGGTTTTACTTACTGATTTACTTCATGGCACTTGTACAGTTCTTTTCTGGCAGTTAACAAGCAGCTCAACTGCGTAACTAATGCAAATTGTTAACCCTCAGTATGCTTAAAAACTTTTGCAGATTCATATTAAGTATAAGCAACAAGCTGCTGTTAGTAATCAAATTGGGCAGCATGTTGCTGGTACATGTTGAATATGCCGCTAAGCTGACGCAGATCAACATGTTGCGCTTAGCAAATGTTGAACGATCTTTGTCTACTCAATATGTTAACATTTGATATGTTAACAGAGCGAGATCCTTAGCAACATGTATGCCAGAGTCAAGCTCTGTCTGTGCAACAAATACAGATCAGTGCGGCTGTGTTAACATAAAGTTGCTCTCTCAAGCAGTCGCTCTCCTCACACACTGTTTCATTTCCCAGTTCATCTCAAGTGATCGCACTCGCTCGCTAGCTCTCTCTCTCTCTTTTTCTCTCTCCCTCTTTGACTCTCCCACTGTAACTTGACAAATTGGTAGCATTTAACATTTCGCTGTTAAAGCGCTGCTCTCATCGTGGACTGTACCTTTTGTACCTGTTGTTTCTTTCGTTTTTGGTTGCCTTTAGGTTGGCTGAATGCTCTTTGCGCGCGCTTTTGACTTACTCACCCATACGGGTGCACACATGCAAGCTTGTATGTGTCGTTGTGTGTGTATGTGTTCGTGCTGAACTGTTTACATTTGTATCTGATGCATCTGTTTTATGTACGTGTATCTGTAGCTTTTGTTTTTGTTTTTCTTTTCGTCTGCTTGTTTGCTTGCTGGCTGCGACTCACGTTTTTCTTTCAGCTTCTTCTTTTGAAAAACGGTCAATGCTTAAACCCAAAAAGCAGCGAAATAAAAAGAAACAGAAAACGAAAAACGAACAAAAAAAAAAAAAATAGTACCAGAATAAAGCAACAGCAACCGCAACTAAAGCTAGCTGAAACGAATTTCAAGTGTGGCAGCAAAAGCAACCAAAGCAAAAACAGCAACAAAACCAACAAAAGCAACAAAAGCAACAAAAGCAGCATCCATCTCTTATTTTTTTTACCCTGCCGGAGGCTGCTGTAATTTTGTCATTGAATGTGTAATAAAAGAAAGCAACTTATATTTATATATATATATATATATATATATATATATATATATTTATATTCGCAATCAGTAATAAATATTGATTTGGTTGAAATTGTATTTTTGATTTTTGAACATAAAAATTTCTACTCTACCAACTAATTATAGACAAAGTATAATCATTTTCGAATTTGTAGTTTTCCCATAAAAACAATACTTTTACAATTTAACTAAAATCAGTGTTTTATTTCTTTCACATTGTTAGGTCATTTTATTCTCATCGCAATCGAAAAAAATGCTTCCAGATTATTTATTTCTTTTATTGAAAAAGAATTATTTTTGAATTTACATTATTCTTATATAGATCTACAATCAGTGTATTATTTCCATTGGCTTGTTAGGGCATTTCCCATACGACCAACTGCAACTGTAAATATATTTTAATGTGATTTATTTATTTTTTATTTATAACTAATCATTTCTGAAATTGTAATTTTTCGATTCAAACAATGCTTTAAAAATTTAAATACAAATTCTGTGAATTTGTTAGGGCATTTAAACGTCGTCGAATTGGAACTGTTAATTTGCTTTCATTTTATTTATTTACTGTGTTTTCTGCGTTTACTCTCCTTTTCTGCCACTACGTGCATCTTTCACGACTCGTCTCCACCTTTACCCCATCCCCATCCCGCCCCCCACCGCAACTACCCGCTCCTCCACTAGCGCCTAGCTTCAACAGGCTCCTGGGAAACGCGACGTTTGTTGGCCGTTTGTTTGGCTGGCTCCACGCTAGATTAGATACAGATACACAAATTCGAATTCAATTGCCTTGCTTTGCTCTTGCTTTTGATTTGCTTGGCTTGACTGGCTTTGGCTGCCTTTTTCTTTTATTTTTTCGGGCGCTTTTCCTTTTCCTTTTTTTCGTTTTTTTTTTTTTTATGTGCTGGAACGACGACGTTTTTGTCCAAATGTTTGCTACAGTTGCGTCTTTATTGTTGCTTGTGTTACTACAATAAAAAAGGTCAAATCATTTTGACGACCAACGCACAAGTTGCATATAAAACTAGCTGCACTCAGAAAAAATATATGCGGCAAACTCTCGAAATGCAAAAGTTTGTGGTAATCTAAAATAATAATAAGTTATAAGGGCAATTTTTCAAATTGTTCTCATTTTTAGATAATAAATTTAGAATATCTGTGTAGAGTGCAAATATTTATGATTTTCTTTTTTGGATTCTTTTGTACTGTTTTGTTTAAATTCTCTGTGGAAAGTTAAGAAAATATTTCAGAATTTTTAGGAATATTTTTTTATTGTAGATTGTATGTTGAATTTTAATTGGTTTTCAGTCCGATATCCTAAATTCCAGTGCTTAGTTTTGCCATGTGTGTGGCATAAAGAGAATGCCCAATCATTACTGATGGCCAAGGGGCAAGTTGCATATATAGTTGGTGCTCATTGTTTTTCGCTTTGTTTGATGTGCTGCGTGATACCATTTCCAATTGGACGTTACGCATGCCAATAAGAATGAATTTCGTATTTCGTATTCGACCAGCCAGCGGGCAAAAAGCGACAAGGAGTCCAGTTCAGTTCAGTTTGATTAAATGCATTATAATTATACGGAAAAAAAAGAAATAGTTTGAGCTCTCTTTCTCTCTGTCAGTCTCTTCAACGAGCCAGCGGGCAACTTGAGCCGTGTAACCATGCTGATTCAAGGCTAAGAGCCGAGTCTGGCATCAACTACTTAACCTTTTGCCTTCTGCACAAGGCACAAGGCACAAGGCAAAAGCAGTTAATAGCTTACAGAAAGACTGCCAGATGTATGGCCACAGATAGTCGTCGTAGATCTGCGGCTGAGCCCAGAGAGAACCGCACAAAACTGACATTAACCCCGCCAACGCTAAAAGCGCCAAGAGCAACCAGTAACTTCTACCTTTCCCGTTCCCTTTCCCAGTCCTTCTGCCACTACCCACCCACTACTACACCCACTCCCACTACCACTCCCATAGTTGTCAACGCCCACAAGGTGTGCTGAGGCGAGTGCTTCGCTCATATGTTAAATGTGCAAATTTAAAATGTATCATACTCCTGGGCCTACAATCCCAAGCATCCTCCCCTCCACAAAAAAAACCAATCCCCAAACCAAGTTGGACGAGTATGCACAGCCGAGAGATATCCTGTTGCCATTGCACATATTTTTTTTTAATTTTTTTCTGATTTGCATAATGTTCTTCGGAAAGACTTTGAAATAAAATGGTTCAATATTTTAATTATTATTTTATTCTTAAGAGATACACAAAAATTCAGATTTACGAGTGGATCAAAGATATATATATTTTCTTATATTCGCAGCTGTATTCTCAGTTTAATGTTGCTAAATAGATTTGCTAACTTTATTTAACACTCTGTACGTGAGTGGGTATTTGAAAGCGTAGCCAGCCCAGTTGGACGCACATGCATGGGTGTATGCCACACGGCACATGCCACAGTTGCCAACCAGTTGCAACATTTGCGCCTCAAGGCATCGTTCTCATCTCATCTCATTCTCATTCCCAATCCCATTCGCATCCTGGCGTTTTTATCATCATGCATTTTAATGCGCCTTTGAAATCGTGAAGTGCAAGTGGAGAAGAAGTGGAAAATAACTAAAGTGTCGCCTCGGCTATACTGTCTGCCACAAGTGTGTGTCTGTATGTGTGTGTGTCTGTATGTGTGTGTGTCTGTATGTGTGTGTGTGTGTGCTTTTGTCTCTAAAAATATTATAAAACATAACAATAAGTAGACGGCAAATGTGAAGTTTATTTTTGCAGTCGTCTTCGTTTGCTGCCTCTAGACAAGCTTCACCCTCCTATACACCCTGCCCCTTGCCTCTGACCCCACCCCATCCCTTCGCCCCACTCAGTTGGCAAGCTGTAAAGCCGGTTTGTGTCGTCACTAAAAAAGTCATGCCAAGACTCGACTTCATGTTGCTGTTGCTGTAGCTGTTGCTGCTTTGAGCCATGGTCATCATCAAGCATTTTGGGGAATGGGAGAGAGATAGAGAGAGAGAGAGAAACAGGTTTTTGCTTTATGTTGCAAGACGCACCCAGTTTTGGCTTGCAGCATATACCTCCCCCTCCCCCCGCCCGCCCCCCTCTGCTCGCTTAATCAGCTCTCTCTCTATCTCTGTGCACCCGCATATGCTGGTGTTTCAAGTCTTCGCTTTCAATGCCTGCTTTGCTCTGCTTCGGCTTCATGTGTTTTGCCTGGTTTTTTTTCTTTCTTCTGTTTGCTTTACTTTTTTTCTTGTGTTAGCCTGTTTTCTATCTATGTTTTTCTTTTTTTGCTCTTGGCCACATATTGTGGGCTTTGGCTTAGCACTCTATTCAGGCTCACATATCCCTTGCCCGCAACGCACAGCACCCGCACAGCCCGCGGCTCCCCACTCGTAATTGTAGGTGTCTCATTTAGTTGGCTTTTGCCTGTGGCCAAGATGAATGTTGCCAACTTTGCTTCGCACCCACTATATCAACATTTTGTGGCGCAACATGTTGCTGGCAACAAACTTGAAAATGTTGTCCTCAACTGCAACTTCTTGCTATTAAGTTTATTGTATTAACTTCAAACAATATTCCAGTTAAAAAACAAAAAAAAAAAGAAAAAGAAGAAGAATTCAATAATAATAAAGCAGACAAAAACTTATCGTTGACTTTGCTGTTTCCAGCTTGCTGCAGTAAATGTTGCCGTTGCAGTACGTGACTCAGATGCGCTTCTGCTTCTGCTGTTGCTGCTGTTGCTGTTGCCACTTCTTGGCGTTTCTGTCAGTTTCAGTGACAACGTCATTACTGTTCTCAATTTCACATATCGCATGCCCAACTATCTCAAACAAATACACACACACCCACACACACACACACACACTTCATACACATAGTTACAAACCCAAGACTGAGGTGTGCTTACAGCTCTTGGTTGTTCATTTATTCAACACAAGACGAACAAAAACCAAAAGTAAACATTTTGCTTAGTTTGAAGTTGAGAAAATTCAATACTCTGGAAGACATATTATATACACATGTCAAATGTACGATTTGGTATTGAGTTTGTAAGCAAACAGAAGATTAATTTTTGAATTGAAATGGCTGCTTTCTGATAAAATAATGCAGAATATTGTAAAATATTAGAATTCTTGTGATGAGTTTGTTTTTCATATAAAAACGTACTTATTGAAAATAGTTATAGATTTCTGTTGTGAGTATAGAATGTAATTAATACGATGAAATTTTAATAACTCCCCTATTTGAAGAGTTTGCGACCATATCCTGAAAACACAAATCAATCAATTAAACCCATCTTAATGTAGGAGTTTGTTAAATATATCTTGAATAACCAAAAAGTACAAAACCAAAATATTTATTAGATCCATCCATTTTGACATTTCCTTCCATAGTAAAAATCCTAATTGTTAAACGTATTTTTATCACCAAAGTCGTTTCCCAGTGCCATAAAAATGTTAGGAGCAGAAAATGCTGGCTAGCAAGCTGACTGCAAAAGAAAACCAAACCGATCCAAACGAAACGAAACTGAAAACAAAATGAAGGCAGCAGACAACAAGATGGAAGCAACTGGCAACTGAAAATTGAATACTGGCAAGAGAAAAACTGGCAAGTGGCAACCGCAGAGTGCTGAACTGCAAAAGCTTCGCTGGACGACTTTTGATGTTCTTAAGACATAATTCTACGAAATTTTGACACTTTTGACATTTAGTAGTTTTGTCTATGCGTCCTGCAAAACAAAAGTTGCTGCAGTTATGTCTGCTGCTGCTTCAGTTCAATGCTTGTCCATTGTATTGGCCATGGTTACACTCAGAAAAAACGTTTATTACATGGTATTTCGAATATCGCTCTCGAAGTTACAAAAAAAACTTTCAATTCTCTAAACTAATAATTTCTTAATCTGAAAACCAACATATTTATTCATACTTTACAGAAACAGAAATAAATTTCTTCTAAACATAAACAGGAATAGAAATGTAAAAGGGGCACCTAGTTTTTTTGCAAGTGTAACTGGCTGAGAAGGACAAGGGACTACTGCTGCTGTAGTTTCCTCAGCCAAATTCGTGGCAGCAATTAAAAGTTGCTGCGCTGCAAGGGTTCGTGTCATGTGCAGCAATATTGAAAATTCAATGGCCAGTGGCAGTATTCGATGCGTCTCTCCATCAATCTCCCCCTATCCACTAATCCACTCCCCCCTTGCCACACTCTCTGCCGCTCGCCGACTGTCTGTCGGTTAAAGCTTAAAGCAAACAGTGCACAAAACACAAGGAAATCTACTTAGGAGCAGCAAGCGGAAAATGCTTGTGGCTATTTTTCGATATACAAAAAAATATGTTGAAAATGGTTCAACATGGAAAATGTGTACATAATTGAAGCTTGACTGATCTGTTGATTGCCAAAAAGGTTTACGGCTATAATTACTTTCAATATTCTGGCTGAAAAAAAAAAAAAAAAAACGCAATTAAATTATGTAATAAAATGCGTATAAAATACAGTATACAGTGAGAAAGACGAAGGAAATAATTATATAATATTATTTTTAATATTAATTGGAACATTATGCATTAAATTGCAACACTGAAATACACTTTAATACATTTTGAGTTTTTTCTGTTTCTTGGCACACCGAACACAAAAATGGGTAAAAACTTAAATTATTTTTTATATTATCAAAATATTTAATAAAGGGTATAAACAGGTTGTGCAAAAGTCCGGCTGTCTGTTTGACTATTAGAGCTAGAACTACTTTATTTATTTTATCGATAACTTTACGAGCTCTTTAATAGCTCCCAAATTCCTTGAAAAAATTCCACCTACGAATATTGATCATTGCTGGTTACAGGGCATCTCCTAGTCGAGCTCGTCCAACAAGAGTCTTTCTACTGGTTTTAATATGTTTCTTTTTGAAGCGCTTATCTCTGCAAATTTGAATACACTCAAAATGTGTTAAAACACCAAATTGTTATTTATTTTATATTCTTAATTGAAAAACAACAAATAAATTAATAGCCATGAAACTCACAAAATGTGTGCAATTTAATTTTCTTTTATTCTCCATGCCAATTATATCGAACATATACAATCAAAATTGATTTTTTCCATTTGTTATTTGTTGGACCACTTATCGTTGTATGCCATTCAATTAACTGAAGCTGAAGCCGAAAACGAAACTGAAACTGAAACTGAGGCAGCTTTGTGGGTTTTCTGCCATTTGCAATTAACTCAAACCCGGCAAAGCCATAGAAACCAAAAACACACACGCAAGAACCCATATCGAATTGTGGTGTGTTCGAGTGTGTGTGTGTGTGTGTGTGTGTGTGTGTATATGTGTGTGTGTTCGCCCACTGATATCGCCAAGTTGTTGACTATTGGGCATTATTAGTTGGCACATTTTGTGGGTTTTGCTTACACGCGATTTAACCGAATTGTGACGATTTACATCTGCTTCAATCTTCAATGTTCCATGTTCCATGTTCAATGTTCAATGTTCGAGTGCACATTCCAGCCAATATAGATTACAGTTATGTGCCCGGATAATAATAACGAGGACAATAACAAATGCGAGGGTTGCTCACTTTGACACATTGAAAGCTGTGGACAATAATCTATGGCAATTTATTAGTTGCGAAAAAAAGCAGCAATGTATTAAATGCCAAAAACCGAACGGATTTACCACACTGACAAACTAACAAATTGTAACTAACACACACACACACACACACACACAACCACACCAACACGCCCACAACACCCCCTACTTGTGTGTGTGTGTGTGGGTGGGTGTGTGTGTGAATAAGTGTTGATCTATTTGGCAACTGTTGCTGATTATTTATTTGCGCTTTTAGGAAAACCTTTGCTTGAGATAAAATGCTTCGATACGGGCGATTTCAAGATGTCCCCCAGAAACCCTAAAAGAAGTACAGAGTGTAAGTCGAGAGTGCCCGAATAGAAGATATCCTGTACAAAGCAATAACAAAAATTTGCTCCTGCTATTTTAAAGTTTTAATTTTAGATGCAATGGTTCAGTTTTGGCAAATGTGTTTCTTGGGATCGAATTTTAATATGAATGGCAAGTTTGAAATTTCGTAATAAACTTGATCAAAAATCTGTAAAAGAGTTTTGAGCACATTATACCCTTTTAGCACATGCACATTAGCTGTAGGGTATGCGAAGAAAAAGGAAGACAAACACAAGCACAGTTACAGCCATCGAGTCGAGTAAGAGACCAAGTCCAGTTGTTAGTCCGACTTTGACAAGGGTGGACAATGGCGATTAGCGCACGGCACTAATGGGACACCCAATCCACCCACACTCTCACACACACACACACACACACACACACACATGGCACACTGACTGGCAGCCATGTGTTTGCAGAAAGTCTTTGGCTGGCAGGACAAGTGCAGTGCTGCTGAAACAGCAGCAAAGTGAAAGATGTGGCAGAGATTGGGACTAAAGCTGGCGCAAATGGAATGGCAGCGGGTGCTAAAAGTGGTCAACTGGTTTTCCTACTGCTGCGTCCGATTCACAGTTTTGGGGTTGGGGCAATTGCTTCTGACTCGCCACTTGTCTTTATTAGTTTTCGCACTTTCCCCCCCTTCTGCCATCTCCGGCTGCTGTCAGCGTCACTGCTTAAGGCAGCCATTGGCGGGGATGAACTACGGAGAGGAGGAGCTGAGTGGGAGAGAGGACGTGGGGGAGGAGTGTTTGCTTGCTTACCCGCTTATGTTATTAGCCAAAGTCATGTTTGCTCTGGTCGCCAAGTGTGAAAATTGTAGCTTTTTTTTTTATTCGAGCGTATAGCGTAATACGCCATAGCCATTAAAAATGGGCGATAAAGGCTGTAA
This sequence comes from Drosophila anomalipes, assembly GCA_035041615.1. Taxonomy (NCBI): domain Eukaryota; kingdom Metazoa; phylum Arthropoda; class Insecta; order Diptera; family Drosophilidae; genus Drosophila; species Drosophila anomalipes. The sequence goes on along the minus strand of JAWNKZ010000074.1, from coordinate 5,539,804 downwards.
TAAAGTTGTACGAGGCAAATTATTAGAGTCCATAATGTACCGACCCATTAACGTTATAGTCTGAGAGAAAAAAATGAGGAAAATTCAATTACTAAAAAAATTAAAGTAACTTAATGTAATATTTTATGATCAAGTTACTAATGTAAAAAATTTCGAATTCTATAAATAAACAGATTCAAGTCTAAAAGTTATAATATATTATTTTTCCCCACTTAAAAAAAATATATATATTTTTTATTTCAGCAGAGTATCTGGCAGTCAAACCAACTCTCATTAGTTTCTTTATATTCTTTTGTACTTTTAGCCACTGCTGCTGCTGGTGGCACAGAAGCAAAGCCAAAGCTGTGGCCGCAACTTGTTGATGCATGCAACGCGCCAACTGACAACACTTGTGGATTAACAGTTCGTCCCTTCAGAACTCAAACGACATTGTCGACAAAGACCGAGTTGTTTGTCATAGTTAAAGTTCTAAACGATAACTGCTTTGGGACCCATTCTTCGACTGGGGTTCAGTGAACCAAGTCGGGGATGATCCAACATGGCAAATCCATCTCACAAACATAAATAACTGAGATTTACATAAATCCATACAAATTAAAAGACATCATGTTTAATGGGTACGGCCTGCGGGCATCTCTAAAGTGTTGCCTTCAAGTAGCCATAAATTTGGTTATCATATCACAAAAAGAGAAAAATCTCTGAATGCATTTATAGAAAACAAAAAAAAAAAAACAAAAAAAAAAAAACAACGCCCTGCAGTCAATGAACCCAAAATTTCAAGATGTTGGTCAAGAGCAACTCGACAACAGAAAAGAATACAAAAATAATAATAAAATGAACGGCGACAGCCTCCTTCTCGCTCAGGTAATCAAAACAACTCCAGACATTTGGGTCCCAGTTTGAGAAAATGTCGTTTTGTTGTCACGCTTCAAAAACTAAAATTGGTTTCTGTTTTCTTGTTCTTTCTGTTGTTATTGTTGTTGTTGTTATTGTTGTGTGTGTTTCAGTTTTTCAAAAGTTGAACGTGGCTGCAATAGCAACAGCAACAGAAACGGCAACGGCAACGGCAACGGCAACGGCAACGGCAACTGCAACTGCAACAGCATCCAGCGGCCTCTCTTGGCCAGGTTATTGACTTTGATTTTTGGTTTTTGATTTGACCAAGCCCCCGAGAATCGACTCGTTGCTGCAACTTGCTTGTGTATGCCATAAAGAGTTCTACTAAAGGTATAAATTAAAATTCAATAAAAATGTCACAGCAACAAACAATTTTGTGTTCCATTTTGATTTAAAATGCGGTCAGGTTATCCAGCAAACACATTATTGTATACCTATAGATGAAATTGCTAAAATTGCTGATATTAAATCCAAAGCAAAACAGATACACAATTTTCGTTGCTTAGATGTGAAGTTGATTTTGTCCTGGAACACATTTGCAGTCTCAGATAAATTATTATATATATTGAGAGCTTCTAATTGAAATTCAAAAACTCTTCCTTAACAGAGTTTAAAGCTTGTTGAAATACTTGAGAATGCTAAATGTTCGACTAAAGTGCGCTCATTTCAGATTCTAACGGGTATATCCACTAAGATCTTGAGCTATATTAACTAAGATGCTTAAGGACCCTGAGAGCTAGGAACGGTGGGTTAGATTTCTGTGTACTACAGTTTGTAACACAACTATTTTATTAACAATATAATAACTGCCAACATAGGACTACTATATCATATAGCTTTCATATGAACAATCAGTTGGTTTTTAAATTAATAGTAAAATTTTGAAGACGGCAATTTCAATCCGGTCTACAAGGGTATATAATCTTCGGCTTACTAAAGATATCCGTTCTTTCTTGCTATGTTTATCCATATATCTTTGTCTTAATATGATTATATTTTTATGTATCGAGATAATTTTAAGCAAATGACTCTAGAAAAATCCATAAAAAGGAGTCAGTTTTCTGCTAAAGGTTTTTATCAAATGATTTTCAAAAGAATCACTTTATAGAAATCGCTTTAAGCATTTCCTTTTCAAGTACATATATTATGAAATACCGGTAGCTACAAAAGTATCATATATCCTTGTATATATTTTAAATTTTGCATGTGTATAGAAATTGTGATATTGAAATGTTGTCTGTTACCGGTTTCTTTTAGGGTAAATAATATGCTAATGAGCTGGATTAGCATTCAGTTAATATAAGCTTCCTTACTGATTAGGGATACATTTCAATTAGTAAACTTTCTGTTCTGTTAACAAATCCCAAGCACAAAATTAAGATTTCCTTCGATTGGTCAAATTTCGACAGACCCAAAAGAAAAAAGTTGCTGACTCATTGCTATCCATTAGCCTGACCCCCCAAAAAATGGCACAAACGAACTGGACATGGAAATTTACACCCCCAATTGAGTTGTGGGCTGCTTCTGGACCAACACACTAGACAATTAGCCAACTTTTGCAGCCATGCATTAACTCGACAACATCTACCAACAACAGCAACAACAGCAACAAGAGAAATGAAAATGAAAAGTGTCCCAAAAACAAACGAAACAATTTAAATGAGCAGGCAACTAGCAACGAGGGTGGAGCTTGACACTGGGTGGTTGGGTGTTATTTTTCTTTTTTTTTCGCTGATGCCAGCTGAAGTAACAATAAATTAATTAAAACTTTTTAGCCAATTCAATTTGTGTCGTTGTCTGCGACTTTTGTTTTCTGTTGCTCTACTCTCTCTCTCTCTCTCTCTCTCCATCTCTATCTCTCTCTCTTTTTTGTTGCTCGCTGTCCCTTTCAATTAGAAATGCGCATAAATTGTGGCATTCGTTCTGTCTGTTTGCCCATATGGCCACGCCCCCCCCCTCTTAACGCTCTGCTTAATGACACGCCAGCCAAAGTGCAACAAAGACAACAACTTCAACTGCAACCACACAAAATTCAAATGCAATAAAAGTTTGTCTTTTCAAATTTTTGAACCCATTAAAGAATGGCGAAAAAGGGTATAATGATGTTGTGCAACAATGTGTAACAGCCAGAAGTAAGCGTTTGCTAGCCACTAAAATTGAATCATTCTCTATCAGTATTAAAAGTCCTGTCCATCTAGCCATGTTCGTCCGTCTTTCGTCTATTCATCTGTCTACTTGTATGAACAAGGCAATCAAAGAGACTACACTAAATAGAAAGAGACTATATCGATAAATATCGATAAGAAATCGATTACTGGTAGTCATAAAAACCACATTTTTTAAGATACAGCTTTACATTTCACATTGAAGAAAATTCGCTAAAGATAATCATCATCAGATTGTATATGAATATTTACCAATTAAACAACAGCAAGATCATTTAACCTGTTCATGTGAAGACACACAGATTTTTCATTGAGTTTAGGGTAGTTCCTGTCGTGAAAAGAATTCCTACTCGTTTGCAAAAACTTTGATTTCGTTTTAAGTGAATGATTGTAGTGTGGTCAAGCATTGCACTGTACAAGTATTGTAAAACAATTCGCATAAATATCTAAGCCATTTACATGTCTGTCAAATTTGGACGCTAAAATTGAATTGGCTTTCCAAACTAGAAAACAGAACAAGACAATGGCCAGACCCAATTTGTTTCTCAGCTTCATTTTTAATTTGCTTTCATTCACAACTCCAAAAGTGCCGCATCAGCAAAACAAAATTTAAAGTTGTACGCAACAGTTAAACAAATAACAATCAATTACGAAGCTCCAATTGAGAGTAAGACAACATTTTAAAGTTCACACCTGAACACAAATATTGTGTACACAAAAAAAGAGAGAAAAGGAAAACACATCTCATGAAATTTAATGAAATTAAGCATTGCAGTCGCAAGTTTTTCGTAGACCGAACAATTGAATTGACTATTTCACTATTCTTGCCGGGCATTCAATTAGAAATATTTCTCTGGTCTGGTGGCAAAAATTATCATGTGGGAAAATATGCTGCTGCTGCTGCTGCTTCTTCCTTCTCTTCCTCTTCTGCACGCAAACAAATCAAAGAAAAGTCCGGCCACAGAATCAGAACGTCGCCAACCGCTAGCCTTGAAACTATTCTAATATGGAAATTGATATGGAATATATACGAGACAGGGACAGATGGATGGAAGGGTGGTCTAGGGGCTTTGGGACGGATAGCTGCACACGCTTATTTATGCATGAAGATGACTTTACATTCCACTGCAAAGACAACACTTATACGGTTGTCAGTCAGTCCGACAGTCAACAATCCGACAGTCGAGAGTCGTCTCTCCATTTGGTTACGGTCCGCTGGACATCCCTTAGCAGAGACTTGTGTCTCTGGGAAAAAAGAGTAATTTCAGCTAGCGGTTGAAAAATTGTTGAAGCTAAAATACCCTTGCAGGACATTAAATATTCAAAACCTATAATAGCCATAGAAGACACCTTTAATCTTTATTATTATTTTAAAGAATTTTTTTTCTGTTCAAAAACTTGTTTAATCAAATAGATTTTTAATATAATGTGAAAAGGCTTAGGGTATACTATTAATTGGAAATGATATAGTAAAGCTATTAGGTCGATAGGTCAACTGTGCGTTTCTAGCAATCAAACGAAGCATCTGCAAAAGTATCTTCAAGCTGACAAATGCCAGAACTTGAGCTTGTCGAAATGGAAATAATTTGTTTATATATTTATTATAATAAGTGCACATTACCCCACTGGCCACACAAATGCAGGGTATAAAAATGTTTGACTTTTTTGTGTGTGAGTATGTTTTGTGTTTCTCTCTCTCTCTCTCTCTCTCTCTCTCTCTGTCTGTTTGTAACTTTGGGATCGTCTTGACCTTTTTGTGGTCAAAGTGCATACAAGCATGAATCCAACTGTAGCTCTACCTTTACCTTTACCTATAGCTTTACCTTTGCATTTACCTGTACGTTCACCCATGGCTTTGTTTGCCCTGCACTTGGCTCAAATACACATATAACAGGTTTGTTTTCGGGGCTGCTCAATTTGTGTGTGTTTGCTTGATGGATGGCTTCGTTTTCTTTTTGGCCGTATCTGCCATAAATATTGATTAATATATACATTTACATTCAATAGAATGAAAGGGCAGGGGAGCGCTGGAGGGGGAGGTAGATGTGCGGTCTGTCAGTGGCGGGCAGCTGTCGCTGTGCATCATCCAAACAACTTCATTGTGCAATTGGCTTCGACTGCAATGTAATATCCTTTACCCTATTTCTTAGATAAGTGGCGTTAGACGTTTCGACATAGGCCTCTCTCTGGATTTTCTTGTTTGTTTGGGGGTTGTTTCGGTATTTACAGGTGTTGTTCAATTCACACGCTTATGCCAAGTGCAATTGAGGGTCTTCATTTCGTGGCTATTTACTATTGCCAGTAGGTGGACAGGGACAGAGGCTTCCTTCTCGTGAACTGATCGTTGACCTTTGGGCGTATTGAGATCATTTGCGGGCTATTTATGAGACGAGTTCTTTATTAGGCCACTTTCTAGCTGCATTTTTTGAGGTTTTCGTTTCATTTCTTGTTGGGTTTCCTAATCCACAAACACATTCTTATTTTTGTGGGCTGCTTCATGCCGCCTGTGGTGGTCTTTTGGGTTTCCCATTCATTTCATTCTTAACTTTGTAAAAAGTATTTCGTTTCACGGTTGATATTTTAATATCTTCGACTGATTCTGAATGTGTGGAATTATATGAATAATGCACTGGACCATGTATTCATTTGTTTAACACCACAATATATTATTCAATGTCAGTTAAGCTGAAATTTCATATAATTTTAGTTTGCTGTGGGAAACGTTGCTAGATTTTTATTAACTGAATAATATCTTATGCATATAATACATTTTTAATTATGTGCATTCTAAATTATTTACATTGAATTATCTTTGATATTAACTTATGTTTTAATTTTAAATTAAAATCAAACAATCTTAAAGACTTCAGAAGACAACAAAATTGCCAAGTATTGGTTGTATTTCATAACAGGACATTGTCCTGTGCTTCCTGATCCTTGACGCTACAAGCCCGAAGGCACTTCCGTTAAACATTATTTGAATATCAAACTGTTATTTGAGCTGCTAATTTCGAATAGCAAGTATATAATTAGCCCAAAAGCAAATGACCGGTATCCCAGCTCATTATTTCAGCCCCACCTCCTGCTCCGCCCACCGACTGACAAATGAGCTCCGGCTGGCGTCGTCCGTTGGCAGCTGCAATCCGCCAAATTCCCGAGCCGCACCGCAATGCAACTCAATTAAATTCGACAGCGGTGTCATACATGTACATATATGTGTGCATATACTTAATATATATATATGTATATTTGCTGTGCATAATTTCACTCACACACACACACACACACATGCTTGTAGATTACGCCCATGGCAGAAGTCAGTGTTTTATAAAATATATTACGCCGAGCATAATAATTCACACAACGCACCGGGAACTGAACGCTGCCGGGCTCTCGAACCGTTGCGAAAACTAATTAAAATGGAATGGCCGCTGCCAATTAATGCGACTATAAAGTAGCTAAGGGTTGGGGCAGTGGTTGGAGTCGCGTGGAGTTTGCCACACCTACATGGGAACACTCATAATAAATAGTAGGCGCCGTCTGCTATCAGCTTCACGTGTGCGTTACACCTGAGCCATTGCTTTTGTCCTGCTGCACTCAAAAAAAAAAATAAAATAAAATAAAATAATATAATTACACCTTGAAGTTTGGAAATCAACTCTGAAATTATAAATACATATTTTTTTTAAATAAAAAAATCAGACTTTCTTTTACGTTTACTTAGTCCAAATGTATCTGCCCAAAATTCGTTTGTTTGTTGTTTTTTTAATTATTCGTAAACGTATAAAATTCATTTTGTAAAAGTAAAAAAGCTTTTATTCAACTCCAAAATTATCTGCTCTATTTGGACGTTTAAGAAATATATATCTGATATAGTTTTACTTTTAAGTTATTCTTTATTTAGATTAAAATGACGCTTGGCATCAAAGTCTGTCAATTTAGCATTAATTTGTGGAAGTGTATTTGCTGTCTAATTTACATGGCGGCCTAATTAAAGCTTGCAAAGCAGTTTTATGACTTTTGTGGCGCTCGGCCCCAAAACCCGTTTTGTGTTTCAATAGGCCCCAACACATTTGGCCCATATATCCGCTGGACATTTGACCACGAACCGAGCCGTGTTGCAGTTGTCGCCCCAACTCTAATTAATTGCCAGTCAGTCAGACAAATAGAGTGAGAGGCAGGGAGGGAGGTAAGGAGGCATTGTGTATTCCTGATATGTAGATAAAGCTGTCCACATAGACTTACAGACAGAACACAGGCACACACAGTCACTCACACACACACACTCACACTCACACACACACACTCACTCACACAAATTCCATTGCGACCCTAATTACATGTAACGAGTTCATAAATGCGAGCCAGACGCACCTGTAGCTTATGCTCTGTTGCCAGGTGGGTGGGTGGTGGGCGCAGGGATTGTGGCGAATCGGGTCGGCCTGTGGTGTATTATGTTAGCCGCTTCGAGGAGATGCGTCAATGTGACACAAATTGTATATTTTAGCTGCTTTACAGCCAGTATTTTGTGTTTGCGGTTAATTAAAATCGGGAGGGTAAGTTAGTATTTGGAATGCACGACTAGCAGATGCTCACTATGTTATTTGCTTAAGTATATATAATTATATTTAAATCTTATCTAGTTCGTCTCTATCTCAGAATATGAGTTCAGGGAGCGTAAGAAGATTGTCTGATAATTATATACCAAAGTTGCTATTCCAAGATGTAGGAATTTCTGAGCTGAGAAAGTGAGAGCAATTAATTAGAAAATATGCTTGAGAACATATAGCTCATCCAAGTATTACAGTATGTGGGGTATACAGGGTATATATTAGTTATTCTTAGCTGTCAGTCTTGACTGAAACTCTGACGTGTCGTGTGCTTTTGTGATTTACCAGGTGTTGCTTCCCTCCAAACTGCTCCCAAAAAATGAGAAAGGACAATCATTTTTGGGATTGTCCGTCTGTTCATTAATCATGCTGTTTGGCGTGTTGCTCACTTGCAGCTCGGGATTATTTTTTATGTTGCTATTGTTGCTGTTTTTTAATAGCAGTTGACGTCATTTGTGGTTCGCACCCTTCACTGACATCATTTTGATTGTCTAATTAAGGACACATAGAATAATAACACACACCTAACTGTAAGCACTTTTTCGCAGCATAATTTCCATATGAGACTCGAGCCAGAATCGCGTTTTTAACTTGGTTGCAATCTTCAGATCAAACCATGCCCAATAAGCCCTCGGATCACTTTTGATAAAGTTATGGCTGTGCAAAACTTTTACCAGTTCCTTGATCACATTTTGGAGGTATGACAACAAACCGTCGAAGGAATTCGAATTCTTCTTTTCATATATGTTTATATCATTTTTATAGTAGTAAAATGTATATAGAATTAAAATGATAATTTTATTTTATAACCTAACAAATAGTTTAACATTAAAGGAGCACACACTTAGCCGGTCTACACATATATTTTTGACCAGAATTCGTATTGACTTTTTAAGTCTCAGTTGCGTGTGTTCACCTTGTTATTATTACCTTTTAGCACGTGCTGAAAAGTTGTCCCACATCTTGAAATATTGCGAACTTCAGCTATACAAGGGCTATCAGCAAAAAGCTTTTCGCTGCATGTTTACTTTACAAACCCAGAAAGTAATTCCTCTATTCAACACGAAGCAACCAACACTTTCTTGCCATTTAAGCTGGGTTTATCAAGAATTGTTGTTGCTGCTGTTGCGCTTGTTGTTGTTGTTTTTGTTGTTGTTGTTGATGGTTTTCGTATGCCACTGCAGTTGCTTCAACACATTAACGAAAAAAAAAATAGCAAGTGGAAAATAAGGATGAGTGTTATTGTAGTCGACTGACAGATATCCTATATATGTATGTCTGTAAAGTCATTCATAATAAATCAATATAATATTTGTTAATTTAAATAGTTGTCTGAAATCAATATTTACTACTTGTTGGTGAAATCAATATTTACAAATAAAAAAAAATAAATTTATTCTGCTTATATATTTTTAAATTGCAGCTTTTGACCTTTATAGTTTCGGAGCACAGATGGATGGACGGAAATGGATGTTGAACAATAATATATAAGTGCTTTTTTAGCTGTACAGATTCATGGTACCCATTTCACCAAAATTTAATGGATATAGGGAATAAAAAAAAAAAGAACATCAAATCGGCAACGTTTCCATTTCATTGCAACTGCTGCTGCTGTTGTTGGTGTTGCTTTCAACAACAGTCATCCACTAAATCTGCAGCCCGCTGATGTGTGTGTGTGTGTGTGTGTTGTGCTGTGTTGTGTTGCAGGTGGCAAAGCATAAAACTTCATCATCGTCGCCTTGGCTCTCACGTGCTCTCATGTGATGATGTGAATGATGCTACTGCTACTGTTGTTGTTGCAGTTGCTGTTGATGGTGATGATGACGATGGCAATTAAAGCGCCTCCCAGCAGCGCCAATGATACCACAAAAAAAAAAAAAAAAAAAAAAAGAGGAACACCAACAACAGCAGCGACAACAAAAGCAATATATCATGGGTCCAGCTTTTAGCCAGCTTTTCATAATCAGTGATGCATTGCGAGCAGCTCGCAGCTGACAATGTCGACAACAACGATGCAGGAAAAGCGCGAAAAATGACTGCAATGTTGCCCAGCATGACAATGCTTCTTGTTGTTGCTGCCGCTCTTTGGGGGTATTGTTGCTGGTGTTTGCTGCTGACATAAATCCATATTTTCAACAGCAAATTTCACGATTGGCCACAACAAAGAACGCGACATGTGGAAGACGAGGAAATTGCTAACATTTTCCAATTAACGTTCAAGTTCAAGAAGCGACTGCATTGCAATCGTAACAACAACAACAACAAGGACAACAAGAAGGACAACGACACCTTTCCCAGCTTTAGCAATAGACAAAAGTCGCATAAATCTCATTTGCTGCAACAGTGCCTTCCGTTGAAGATGACAAAATATTCGCCCGTCACATGCTCACACACACACACTCACACACACACACACACACAGACACATGTGCATACCTAAACATATAGCAAGTACAGTCAACTGTGCTTTTGTGTGTGTGGGTGGTGTGTGTGTGTGTGTGTGTGCATGTGCTGTGCATGTGCTTGGCTGGTCCATCATTCTTCATTTAGTGGACCGACACCAACAACGTTGTCAGCAGCTGCTGCTGGCAGCAGAATCATCATCTGCAATAGCATCATCATCATAAGCATCAACATCATCATCATCATTATCATCGATGTGGATATGGATGATGCTTGGTATACCCTATAAACCATACAATTAGGCTATAAAGTGTATTATATATGCATTTTAGAACTAGTTTAATTCACTTTTCCAATAACTTCAGCATGTTTTCCCATTTTCGTTACATTCTTAAATACAAAGTTTGGAATATTGAACTTTAGTATATTTCAATTTTCTGTGCTCTAAAAAGAGTTATCTAAAGAGAAAATGATTGGGTCAACTGAAAAATAAGGATATGCGCTAAAATCTCAGTCTTGTAAGAAATACAGCCATTTCAGATATTTTAAGTTGATTTTTCTTATAAATATAATTTATGCATAAGAATTATAATGTAATCGCTTGTAGATCATTACATACATTATAATTTTTATAATCTTCCGCATATGCTATTTTTATAAGAGATTAGAATAGTTTTGATTTTAAAGTTCTTTATTTGGCATATATATTTGTATAGAACATTTGTGTCGTAAACACTGCTTTTACTTTTGAGCATGAAACAAAGTGTGAATGTTTGTTTTTGGCAATTCAGAGCTAAGTGCAGAGTAACACCCAGTCGATCACTCTTGTGTGGAACAGTCTTTCTAGTTGTTGATGGTTTGGTTGGCTGGTTACTGCGGATGCTGCGCTGCCCGATGTTGATGATGAGCGTTCAGAGATAACGATGACGCATTAACTTGCTTTAGCGTGGCACCGCATGCGAATGGCAAACAAAGCGCGACAAGCGAGCAAACAAACAAAATGACAGCGAAAGACAGACAGACAGACAGACAGACACACAGACATACACACAGACAGACAGAGACGGACTGATTGAAGGACAGTTCGAGGGAGAGGTCAGTCCAAGCGACAGGCAGATAGATGAATAGTTTGACAGCAGTCAACAGTTCAGCGATACTCTTAGGGTCAGGACGTTGCACTGGACTGCACCGCAATCAACTTTTGACAATATTAGGCAAAAACGCAAACAGTGTTGCTGAAAGGCTTTTAAGCGCGGCTTAAGTGTTGCAAAACACACAACTAAAAGATAGTTCAATAAAGCTGCTAAAGTCGATGGCTTTGAATACAAACTGCACAATTAGTTGATGAGGTGGCTAATGAAATTTTAATTGTTAGATAATGATGTTCATAGTTCATTAAATAATTATTTAATGTTGTTTAAATTACAAATGTATACTTTTAATATGAATTTTTTAACATTGCAGAATATTTTTCCTTTAGGAAATATTAATTTTAATTGGAATTATTCGTTAAGTATTAATTATTATTCCTTAATTCAATTTAATAAAATAAATACTCAGCATACATTTCATTTCATTTCATTTCCATAAACTATATTAAATAGTAGAAGCAAACGACCTAAAAAAAACGGAGCTTTAAGCCGAAAGCAGCTTAAAGTGTTGCCTACACTCGAGGGCCTCTCACTAATTACTTAATTACTGTTATCTGCACAAGTGCTTGGGAGTGTCAGCCAAAAGCCACAAAAACTAAAACGAAAAAAAAAAACGCAAAAACAAAAACATGGCCATAGACGGAGGTCGGAGTAAGCCACACAAACACACACATACCTGCACACACACACAACGCACACACACAAACACACCTGAGGCCAGACTAATCTATCATGTGCCATAAAGCGGCGCCGCGATGGTGTCGCTGTCCATTATACCACTGCCAAAAAGGATAAGGGAATGGTGCAGAGAGGGAATGAAAGAGAGAGAGAGAGAGAGGATACCACATAACGGGGCAATCGTTTTTTGTTACTTACTCGACTGGCCGCACGATAAGCCTCATTGTGTCCGGTGAGCTGCGCACGCGGCTTTTGCATACGGGCGGACGTACGGACGGACGGACGGGCGGAGAGGGTGTGCGAAATGTTTACGACACCACGGGGAGCCAAAGAGGAGTTCAGTTTGCACAGATGCTGCGAAGCGAATGTGGAAGCTGACGTTGCAGCTAAAGTTTCAACTGATGCCATATGAAATGGTAACTGAGACTAAGCCCCCCAACGAGCCGCTAAAAGCCTTTCCACCGCTTGTATTTCTCTGTCTCTCTGTGTGTGCGAAAATCCTTGCGAACGATATTTGGGACGGTGGTTATTTTATTTATACGGCATTAAGCTGACACAACATGCTGCAACAAAATGTAAGGACTATGCTTAACACGAACAGAACATGTCAAGTCACATAATGTTAACCCGCTGGATGTGGGCAGCATATGTATCTAGCGTCTCTCAAATGTTAGCAGCGATGTTAAATTGCAGTCTGTTAAACTGCTGCTCTAAAGTATGCAATGCTTTTTGTATTTTCCCACTCACCTTAAATAAAAATTAATGCTGCATACTTTGAAGCGCAAACAATAACACAAGAAATTGGAAACAATGAATTAAATAAATATTGACATCACTTTATCGATAGAAATTTGTTTAAATACATTGTGTTCAATTCAAGTTAAGTTCGATGAACTTAATACGTTCTTATTGACATACCCGATATTACATTTAATAATATAATAACATAATAATAACTTTAGATATATATATATACATATATTATATATATAAATATTCCAGATGTCTGAAAACTGTCTAACAGATGCGACAGCAAACAAATAGTCCAAATAATCTGATGATGCCATTTCTCTTTTACCTTCAAAACAAATACATTACGTAAAAATCGAAGAATATTTGCTGTCAATAAATGCAAATTGATAGCGCAGCGAAGAAAAATATTGTGAAGGGAGTTGAAAGGAAATCAATTGGGACAAAATGGATGCTAGTAAAATATTCGAAATTATTGTCAAAAAATGTGATAAATGCTGATTCAATAGGACAGGTGAAAACTTTGAGCAAGACAAATGAAAAGGAGCAAGAAATGCAGGTAAGCTGGAAAGTTAACGAAAAATGTCCCTTTCAAAGCTATTTTTTCTTGTGGCTTAAAAAAAAACAACTGACTTTTATGTGCTTACTAAATATTATAATAAGTCAATAAATTGTTATTATTCATCATCATTCATAAGGAGAACTGTGGAAATTTGAAAGTGGTAAAAGGAACAAAACATTAAAGAACTATTTATTTAATGCTGATGCAAAAATTTGGGATTCATTTTGGAACATATTCAATTTCGTGAAACGTCTCGACTTGAGAAAATCATTATTGCATATGGAGGACACGACTACAACTGGCAACAACCGAGCGTTGTAGACGCCGCATCGGTATTTGGCTGGGAAGCATAGGAAGTGAGAGTCCTCGATAGACAATTGGTCTGCATGGCTTCGCTCGACCGTATCTGTTGGCTCAACGGAATGCCCGAGACGATGCGATGATGGTCGCCAAAGAACGGATGCTTGAGCGCCTCCTCAGCGGTGATCCGTTTCTGTGGATTCACTTCGAGCAGCCGGCCAAGCAGATCGTATGCGTGTGCGGGAAACATATCCAAGCCATCGTACGTCTCCAGCTGATGACTGCTATGCTTGCAGATGCAATTGAATGTTGCCTGTTCGCATTGTCGACACATCTCCATATTGCCATCGGCACGTCGATGACGTCGCTGCATTTCCGGTGAGACAAAATGCTGGGCATGTCGCAAGCGCATGCAAACCCGACGCAAATCCAAAGCAGCCACTTTCTGGGTAATCAAGACGAGGCGATCCAGCATAAAGGCTGCCTTACGCACCTCCAGATCGCCAAAGAGATTCATAATCTCGGAGAGGGCCGCACAATCCGAGGGCGCCTTGAAGAACGGATGCATTGTGGACAGCATGGAAAGCATTATGACGCCGGCTGCCCAAACATCGACAGCGGTTGTTTGATGGGGATAGCGTAGCAGGACTTCCGGTGGTCGATATCCTGGTGTGCCCGCTCTTGAAGCGTGCATCTCCTTGCGAGTGGTATTCGTTGAGATCACATAATTGTTTTGATCCACATTCGCATTCGTGGAACGCAATCTGTTGATCAGTCGTTGCGTGTCTGCCTTTTGTATGGCCAGCTCTTTTTTCGTCGGTTCGGTGAACAGTTGCTGATGATTGTTGTTTGAAATGGTCGTGCTGCTGGTTTCCCCAAAAGCTGCGGTGCCACCGCCGACGGCACGCTTGCGAAGCACCGCCGCCTCATTCTCCGCCTGCAGACTGTTGCCGTCGTGCCGCTGCATCAGTTGCTGCTGTGCCGCATCAATGTCACGCAACAAGGCAGTGGCGCCACTCAAATCCGATGGCTGAATTAAACGGCCATCCTCGGCCAAACGCTGAGCAAGTCCAAAATCACAGAGCAAAAATTTGCCGGTGCGACGATTATACAAAATATTACTCGGTTTCACATCACGATGGATGACATTGAATTTGTGCACATGCTGCAGGGCAATCAATAAGTTGCGCAAATAATCCTTGACCTCAAACAGACTCAGATTCCGAAAGATGTCGTGATAACGATCGTGCGACATAAATGGCATTACAAATGCCACATTCTCGTTGTAGCGTATGCAACAATTGATGCCAATAATATTATGATCACCGCCCATGCGAAACATGCACTCCAATTCACGCAAAATGCGCTCCGGATGATTTGTGGGATTGTGATGTTTGATGGCGAAACGACGTCGCTGAACCTCGGGCAGTTGACGTTCCCGTTTCAAGGTGCCAAGTAGAACGGTGCTGAACGTGCCGCTGCCAATGCGACAATGCATATCGAATATTTGCGATATCTCCGGTATGCAATTGTGTAGATCTAGCAGAGCTTCGGCATTTTTATCCTGCACCTGTAGCGCTGCAAACTCCCTGAATTTAATCGTATTTCGGCGAGCCATACGTGTGAGTTTATCGCTCAAATCGTTGTTGACACGTTGCACCTGCGTCAACAGTGGCAGCACAGTTCCATGTGGTTGCGCCATCTGTTGTTGGGTGTTGTGTGGCACGCAATAGCGTCCGATGACACCCACATTGTAACGATCCTGTTGCCTGCTGCTGCCAGTTGCTGCAGCTGTCTCCTTGTTGCGACCGTTGTTGCTAAATTGTTGACTCGATTTTTTATTCGCATTCGCATTCGCATTCGTTTGAGTTGATGTTGTTGTTGTCATATTGGAATTTGAACCCTGCTTTAATTTTGCCTCGATTGCTGCTAGTTTGGCCTGTAGATTTTGATTGCAAAATAAAGGATGTGCTTTTTGCAGTGGCTGCTGTTGTTGTTGCTGTTGCTGCTGTTGCTGCTGTTGTAAGTTGTTGTCCATGTTATCCATTTAAAATTTAGTAAAAATTAGCTAATGCCATTCACAGTTTGGCGGAACACAGAAGAAGAAGCACAAAGAAACGATTTGCTGTTTTTGAATTTTTCTTCTTGTGCAGTGTTTTGTTGAGTAAGGCACTGAAATTAGTTTGGCGCTTACCCCAATAAGAAAACCAAAACAACAACAATAATTTCGTACAGAATTTGTGTGAGTAATTTTGGTTTGGCTAGAGAGAAAATGTTTTTTTTTTTAATCAAACAAGACTATTTAGCAGCAAAGTACAAAAATGTCTGATTTTGACAGGAAAATAAAAGAGACAGCTAAACTTTAACTACATTTTGTTCTCCGCCTGATGTTCAATTTAAAGTTCCCATTGCAAGCGTTCTTCAAGTTGCCATTTAAGACCGATCATTGTATCCATCAATTAGGTATTATTATTGAATTACGTCAACCACAAATACCATGCAAATAAATAAATCAAATTGAGTTAAATAATGTGTTGCAGCCACTTTCGCATTTCTCATCCCCATCAACATTCTGATATGCACTTCAAATCACTAACTGGGCAAATCAAAACCACACACGCACACACACACACACACACACGTTGTCTAAGTTTATTTGCATTCATGTATTTCATATACATTTCTACCTCACAACTCACTTTGCTTTGCTTTCTGCTCATATCTGGACATCTCTGGAAGCTCTGTGTCATCCTTTATTATCGCAGCGAACCTCAGCCAACCTGCTCCCCTCATATATTGGCACAGAGACACCCACGCACACACACACACACACACACACACACACACTTGGGGAAAAGCCGCAGCAAATGGGCTAAACGACAAAAGCGGCAGCTGATGCTAGTTTGTGTAGTGCAACTGGCGCCATCTAGTGTCAACTTTTGTGCATGCAATTTACCGTTACACAGTCGACACTTAAACTGTCGGCATTGCCAGCACCCCACCAGGACCCCCACCCTCCGTTCCCCCATGTACCCCCATGTCCTGGAACTCTGTGTCAACATCAGCTGCCTCGCCTGTCCACTTGTTTTTCACTTGATGCTCAAAGTTTTTAGCGTTTCCGCGGCAACAGCTGCCATTGGACTGCCACGCCCACCGATCCAAAGTCCGCCAATATATTGCCTCTATTATTAGTTCTCTTCGGAGTCGTTGATTATTTTTTTGGAATACCTCGTTTCCATGTAATATAGGGTAGAATGAGTGTTAGAGGAAACCATTTTTATTGATAAATTCTCCAAACTCCAATAATTTTCGAATATATTTAAAGGCAGCAGTTGCAATACTCAGATAGACAATATCTTATATCTTGTATAGACTTATCTCCCGACATCAGTTTTATTTCTGGCACATAAACATCATTAAATGTCATCCTTATGCTCAAGATGAATATCGGACAATGAATATAGAATTAATATACATACCAAATTTTCATCGTATAGGCATCTGGGAAGAGGAAGCAAGGAAGAATTATTCAACTCGTGTAATTTGTGTATATAATGCCAATTACAGGGTATCTTTTGGTCGTGCATACTCGACTGTCGTTTAATATTGCGCCTGGCCAAGTTTGCTCGATGAATATATTTAAATATCGTTTCAATAAAACTTCTCAAAATGTTTGACAGTGGGTTAGACAAAGTTGCCACTCCGAAACTCCTTCCACCTTCCACCATCCACTCCCTTGCACCGTTCAAAACTCACAGTTATTGTTCGAAATAGCAACAGTCTGGCAACATTATTAAATTTCGATAAATCAAACATTTGATTTTCATTTTAATGGGAATTCAATACGCTTATTATTATGAAAGTTGAAAGCATGCAGATTGCTAATTGCAGTCGATTTCAGTCGAGTTGTCGGCTCTCGAAATTTGACTACAAATTGGTAAAACTAGACAAGTTACGATCTCATATTTGCTGCCTAGTTTAACTGTCTTCAAGTGTCCACTAACTTCAACTTGAAGAACAATTGCCGATTCGACTTGGCTGGACGCCAAGAGGCCATAGAACACAATACCGGACAGCACTTGATGCCGACTTTTGCCAGCTTGCTGCCTTCGATGCGGGCAAAAAGCAAACTTCATCAAAGTATTCGGACCAAATTTACTTGGCATCTCATCCTCTTCCGGCTGCGTCTCCTCTTGCCGCTCCATACAACAAAGTAGACGCGCGAAGTAGTAAACACAAAGTTTTAGCCAATTGTGAATTGGATTTGTACAGCAGACGCTCAGCTCGACGCCCTAAATTGAGCAACTAGAAATACAATTAAGTACAAAACGAATTAGCCAAGCTCGTGAGCATTTTGGGCCTGCCAAATAAGCGGAAGTTGTGGCGGGGCAGAGCGGAGTGCGGCAAAAATGGGCAACACGCTAAGTTTGTTTTGTTTCTGTTTCTATTTATGCTTAAAGGCTTTAATAAGTTCAAGAAATCTAACACATATATATATATATATATATGTATGCCTACACTTGCAGAAAAATGTCTAAATTAGAGACTACTACTAAAGACTACTTTAAAAGTGCATGCCAAGAAAATGAGTGATTCGAGTTTAAATATGCTATTTTTTCAATATTTATTGCAATCATACTTGATTCATACAGAATAATATTAAAAATATTAACAAGTATTTGTAAAATCAGAATATATTTTGGAGTACACGTAAAATAATGCGAGTGCAGCTCATCAAGGCCAAAACACTCCGCCAACACATTTAGGACGATTGTAAATGCTCTTTGAAACATCACTTGACCAATTTCTGGCCACATTCCTCAATGTGACCAGCCAAGCGAAGTCTTTGCTTTGGCAACAGGACGAGTTACGAGTGGCATTTGGCTGTCAATCCAAGCAATTGCCACCTCATCCTTATTTTTGTTCTCTTTACTCACGTCCTGCCCGAAGGACACATACGCATACGCATACGATGTTTGCCAACACTCGACTCGTTGCATGTTGATTGTTTTGCCATTTTGCGGTTTCGTTTCCCGTTCCGGGAGCGTGCACAACTTGGGAGTTGGTTGCGGTGTCCGGTGCCTCAACCGCAGATTGGTTTCAATGCAGAATGTACGGATAAGGTAGTCACGCGATGTTGCTTTGCTAGCTTCCTTGCTTGCCTGTTCGTTTGTTGTCCTTCTGGTGTTAAAGCCTCAACGCATATTTATACATGACAAACTACATACATATATTCGGTAACTATTCGGGATCCGAATTCGCTTTGTGCTTGCTTTTCATTTTGCGCTCGCGACTCAGTTTCATTGCCCACAACAAAAATTAACTGTCCAGCACAACCTTAACAAATAACGCACAAATTTCATGGGCAAAGTTCAAAAAATAAAAAACAAACGAAGCAACAAAGTTGATTTTATTTAAAGGTCAACGCAGATTTAATACCCTTGCAGTGGACAATAGAATATTTTAAGATTTTTGTAATATGCAAATACGATTGCTAAATAAAATGTCTTCTTTTAGCTTTAAATAATAGATTAACTTTTTCACGCAAAGTTTGAATTTTTCCAATACGAACTAATAGTTGAAAATATTTAGTGTTTTATACATCCAAATCTATGCCATGTGTCATTAAGCTTAACAACTGATGAGCAAGCTTGCATAGAAACAAGGAACAGGGCTATATAGACTTAAGCATGCCCTTTAACATCTAATAACAATATCAGCTTTAGTGCATGGCAAAGTTGACGACAAAATGATAGTAGCCTCTTGAAGGGTATAACGAGCATCAAAAGGCGCTAGTAAACTTTTTATCGCTCTGCCAGGTAAAACAGGCAGCAACTTTTAAGCGGGCCAAAGGACAACGTCAGGACATTGGCAGCCATTAAGCACACAGAGATAAACAGATTTATTATGCTTAAGGACGCATACATAAAACGAGTGGATGATGAACAGACGGAGAGAGACAGATAGAGAGAGAGAGAGAGAGAGAGAGGGAGAGACAGGTAGAGAGAGAGAGAGAGGGAGAGAGAGATAGGAAGATGAGGGGAACAACGACTCAATTTAGTGGCTGTGCGAGTTTCATGTTTATAGATTTTTCGGGTGACCCTAAGCGGCGTCAATTAGCGCCCCAGGCTGCGGGTGTGCAGCGGATATTAGGCGAATAAAAGCAGCCAAACGCAGACAAGGAGAACCAACAACAACACCAACAATAATAACAAGGCAAGTAGCACAAGGACAGCAAGCTGCACTAAGCCAAACCAATTCAGCCAGCAAGTTGGAGGCTGCACTTCGATTGCCACGCAACACTGCTTCGCTGCTTACTTGCGACAGTTAGCGGCAAGGACTCGGATAAAAGGACAGCAGCAGCAGCAGCAGCAGCAGTAGCGAGAGTAAGCACTACGAAATTAACCGCAAATGAAACTAAAGTCGAGTTGAGTTGTGAATCTAATGGATGCCGCCTCTCCAAAGGAAAGGCACTCATCGAAGTTGCCACAGTCGCGACCAGGTAAAAAGTTTCCTTCCACCTAAATTTGGCCGCTCGAATTGGAATTGCGCACAGGGAGTAGTTGGTGAAGTGTGGGTGGGGGGCAGATAGGAGAAGGAGGGGAAGCCCTGCTCAACTAACCGCCAAGATAGTGGAATAGCCAACGTTGTGTCCTTTAGAGCTTAAATACGGAAATTCTTTATAGCTTCATTTGTAAACATTTGGTGGCTTATTAAATTAGCCTGCCTTCCGGTTTGATTGGATTTGTAGGGGATTTGTACTGTGAATTCCCTGTTGGCTTAGATAGCTTGTAAAGCAGTTTAAAATGTGGTCAAATTGTTTTTTGAAAATTATAGTAAAATGTAAATAATGTTTCTGGGTACGTAACGAAGCAAAGTAAATTAATATGTAAACGTTTTGAGAAGCTCTTCAAATGTTTTATTGGATAACTGAGATAATATTAAAATACCTACATAAAAAGGCAATATGTAAATGAATTATGAGAAACTGAGACATTTTTTTCGACATTGTCTCAAAACAGTTTGAAAAATGTTCGCCAAATGGAATTTGTTTATATTTCATAAACAGAATATAGATTCTTGAATTTGAAGCTTTGGATTTCTTCTTTCCTTTCCCAAAATTTATCGGTTTAAATGATAAACCAACCAACTTAACCAAAAATGAGCGGTATACGCATAAACCAAAATCCAGCTAAATTCAGTGCACAACCTTCGAGCAACCTTAGTAAACAATTTAATTGCCGCAGCAAGCACAACTCGCTCATACTTGACTGAGCAGCAGAAGCAGCAGCAGCAGCAAACAACAACAACAACAACAAGAAATACAACAGCAATGTTAAGGAAAATTTGTCGCCTAGAAACCAACAGCGATTTTCACAACAAACAGAAGTTGCAACAGTTGTTGTTGTTGCTGTTGCTGTTGGCATTGCTTTTAAGCTTAGTTAAGAAGCACTTTGAAGTGCTTTGGCCAAAGCTGCGCAAAATATCCTTGCAAACAGAATCACAGGACTCGACCCACTTCGAAATCAACGAAAATTGTTGCTTCATTGCGTTTTATGTATGTAGCTGCTGCTGTTGCAAGTTGCTTTTTTATTTGAATGCGAACTTTGAGCTCCGGACTCCACTTGGCATTGCCGTAATGCTCATACAACAATGTCCATTGCTTTCGACTGCGGTGTCTGAGATCTCTGCACAGCATTTGATTGGAATTTATATTAAGAGCAGCTCATGCATGCAGCATACGGTAATAAATTCGTTGCTGTTCAACAGCTCGAAAATGCAATTGAAACTCTCGCAAAGAGTCTGATGACTTTTTCGACAAGCTAAGCAAATCAGCTCAAAATTTATATTTAACGCATAGTTTAATTGGAATTTTTATTGAAGTTACTTTACAAATATGTTTAATATAAAATAAATATAAATTTATTTAAGCCTTAGCTTCATATATATTCTTTTTCATATCTGCCATTTTCTGCCAGTTTTATTAGTAATAGCTGAACCCAGATAGATTCAAAACACTTTTCAAAAATACTTAGTTTATATCAGCTCTTTTTATTGAAGAGTTATCCTATTGAAATTCTACCCAATGTTAAATATTTTTTAGGGTATTTAAGCCTTAGAATACACAAAATTAATCTCCATATATATATCAGTCTGACTGACAAATTGTCGTTTGTCACTAGGAAATGCAAGGAATATTTGCAGCATGCAGACCAGTGGAAAAACTAAGGACAAAGGCAATAAAAGCTCAGAATCAAGAGAAAATTTAACAATTGGCTGCATTTTTGGCACACACGAGATATGTATCGAAGTGAAAGTGAAGAGAAAAGCTGTGAAAACTCTGACAAAATGCAATGCAAAATTCATTTGGCTACGAAGCTCAAGCTGACTGTGTGTATTTTGGTGTGTTGACAACACTTTGGCTGAAATATTACCTGCTGCAACATTTTGTGGCCACGTTTTGCTCTTAAATTCTTAATTGCTCCACATTTTCCATCTCTCTCCGTCTCTCTCTCTCTCTCTCTCTCTCTCTCTCTCTGTCGTTCTGTGTTTTTCATGCTTTCGAAATCGTTACACAAATATCAATAACAATAAATTGTAAATTTATTTCGAAGTTTGGCTGCAAAAAAAAAAAATATTATATTTATTTTCGCTTTTTTTTTTTTGGTTTTTTTTTTTGGAATTTTGTTTGTTGGTCTCGAACCAAAAACACAATTTGCCTTTATTGAGAATTTCGTAGGCAGGAACAACAATTTGTCTTGCTTAATCTCAGTTCATTAATTTAAAGTGCTACTTGGAGAAACGTTTCAGAGAACTTTGGACTTGCCAACTTGTCCCCATCTACTGACAATCACAATCACCCATCCCCACCCATTTACCCACATCCTCCCTCCACACTTTTGGCATGGTCAGATGAAGGCAAACAATTGCCTTTAGCTCTGCATTGTTGGCCTGTCAAAACATCTTTTGGGGTCTTGCGGTTCACTTGCGGATTTTTGGTGGGTTGCCTCTGTTGCTGGGCACCATTTGGCTTAGTATTTTGCAATCATTGTCGAGACTGGTAGGGATGTCAAAGGAAGGGGTGTGGGGTATGGGCTTTGGGGTTTGAGATTAGGGTCAAGTAGTGCCAACTTTTGGCCACACACTTTTGCTGCCTCGCTTTTAATAATTCATGAGCCACTTTCTGTGGCTGACCTTCACAATTTCTGGCACAATACTCATTGTGGTGGCCGAGCAGAACATCTCTTTAAAGTTGCCCCACGACTCTGGCCAGTCGCAATGTCAAATGTTGGGCGCGTGGTCCTCTAAGAGGCGTTGGCATAGTATTTGTCAAGAGTTTGGCATTGATTTCATTTCATGTCCTGACAAATTCTGTGGCCTATTGACTGTAACAGTGACAGATTGAGGCAGCTAACACCAAAGTTTAAGTTGTCAAGTGAGTGGGAGAGCTTTAAAAAGCTGTAAGCTGCTTACGACAAGTCTTCCACTAATAGTGCAAAAGACTGTGTCAAGTTTTTAATAATACAACTTTTGTTTGCCTCCGTTTCGTTACATTCAATTTAATTGCAATAGTTGTTTATTTTATTATATGAATCTCAATTCAGTATCCAATACATATTTATAACTCTTTAATATATTGCATGAGTTCAAGTCTAGCCAAATGTTTTTAAATAAACTTTAAAGCTTCACGTCACGTCAAGTGCCGTAAGTCACTCATCCTACAACAATCAATCAATCAGTAATTTTCGTCATTAAACAAAATATGTAAACCAACTCCTACTTCAGTTTTTTTTTTTAATTCTCGCTCTATTCAATTGGCTTTATTCACATTCTCTCAAATTCTCATATGCTTATCGAAAAACATTTCGATTTTGCAATTTATTCCACAACTTGTTGAAATTTCCATTAGGGTTGAAAATGCTGCGCAGCATGAAGACCTGCAGCAGACCCACAAATATCATTGCCACTAACTGAGCACTGGACCAGATATTGACCAAAGCATAGTTCGATTCGGCTAGCTTGCGATCCCTGGCCTCAAGGGTGCGTATATAGTCCTGAGTCTGTCTCGATCTCATCATATTCAGATTGATCTTGCCGATATAGTCGTGCATGTGCGTGTAGCTGCGATCAAAATGATAATCAGTGGTCATCTCCTTGATCAACGCCTGACGATCCAGTTCCTCCTGATTGCCAGCCGCAATCTCCAAATAGAAGGCGACAATCTTTTGATTGAAGCTGCTGATGGTATTATCGAAACATAATTTATAAATGCCCGTCTCATTGGCATCTATACGATGCTTGCTATTGCTCTGTTTGTGATCCGTGACGAGCAATTTGCGATGTGGATCCATCAGTATGAAATTAATGTGAGCCTCCCCTTGCCCACCGTCTATCACCTGATAGTCCAATATAATGGTCTCTGTGGCTGCGACTGGTTGATGAAAGCATTCCATGCGAGCTGCTTCTGCAAAGACTGTCAAACGATGGCGAAATACCTCTGAGTTGCCACCAGGTGGCAACGTCAACAGCAGCAGCAGCAGCAGCAGTGGCAGCAGCCAAAAACGATTGCAATATTTTGCAATTTGGAACATTTAATAACGATTTTTCTTTTTTCAGCTCTAAACGTAAAAATCGTTTTTACAAATGTAGAATTCGTCTAACTGCTTCCTTTTTATTCTGTATTTATTTCTCTCTCCTTATGGCAACGCCTACTCCGATTCAGCGGCTCTCAAGTAATAACTGGTTGCGCATAGTGGCTGCTGGCAGTTACTGTCCTCCTCCACGTAAGCCAGTAAAATTATGTTAGCTGAGTGTGTTCAACTAATAGATACCCCGTGAATTGCTATTTTTGTATAACTTGTTGCTTTCAGGAAAGAGAATAAAATGAATTCTATATATTAATTTTCAAGCTGAAAGAAATCAGATTTCTCAATATGAAATCAGTAAATGATAAGCTAATATGCATATTTTTTCTAAAATTTCTTGTAAAACATTTTTATTTCATTCATGCATGTTAAATATGTTTAAAGTTGGAATATGTTAATGTTAAAAATCTAAAAACTGTTAATATGAAAACATAAGAAATAAATAGAACTGTTTAATACTCGCTTCACAACATTTTCTGCGAGGGTTACAGGGTATAAATAGCATAAAGTTGCACTGCTACCCTTTAGATACAGTCTGCTCTGCTGCAGCAGCAACTAAAAGCAACTGCATCAAAAGGAATATGAATTGAGGTCGATGTGTAAATATTTGTCAACGGTAATGGAAATTTATGCAGGGCTGCTGCCGCTGCTGCTCTTGCTGTTGCTCTTGCCACATTGCCACACCGTGGCAGTCTCATGTCTCGTGCGTGGGCGTGCCAAAGTGGGCGCCGTGCTTTCATTTTTTCGTGCAAAACTGTTGGTGATGACGACGAACGCCGGCAAATGGCGCTGTTTCCCAAAGAAACTGAGCAAATAGGCATGCTCTCGCACACACACACGCGCACACACACACACACGCACACCCACTCGCACTCACACACTCGCATCTAGTTACCTTTTGTTTGCACACGTGTGCGGCGGTTTTGCACAACATTTTTTCTTATAGTTTAGTTTTGAATTCCATGCAATGTTTTTGTATTTTCTTTTTTTTTTTGCTTACTTTGGTGTTGGTTGCGCATAAAAATTTCAACAGCTCCGCTGCACTTCAGTTGGGTTATTTACTTTAAAAATGCGCGCTGCACCGGTGCTCTACCTCCTATCTCCCACCAACCACCCCACCAAACGCTCCACTCACACGTCCTCCGTTACCACAGAGAGGGTTCAAGTTTGCCTCGGGCTAAAATACGCAGTCGATGCATGCTGCACAGCTACAAATAACGCACCCAACAAAAAATATACAAATATGCATTCGAATTGGAAGTGCTCGACTGCAAGATATCCTGTACGTTGGTCACTTTTAGTCACTTTGATACTTATTATCCACAGTTCCTTGGAACTTTCAACACAAATGGCATAAGTCTTATTTGTAACCTTTGTATTTTGTTATGTTGATTTTTAATGTACTAAAAACTTAAGAGTTATCTTGAATTTTTCTTATCAAAATGATTAGAAGTCAAATAATAAATGAATATTATTTTAAATGCCTTGAGTCGATAATAATTTGGAAACCTACACAAAAAAGTTTTCATAAGAAGAAATAATATTATATTATTTGCTTATGCTTAATCCCAGCTTTTTTGTAACTATTCTGAAAATTATAGTTATGTGTTACAAACACTTTTCACTTACGTGTGTAACTGTTCTTTATCCATTTTGCATTTTTATCAGGGTATTAAAAATGTTTGTCGGGGTCGATGTCGCCGTTGCCATTGCCAGGTGGCAGCTGGCAGGTGGCAAGTTGACGTCGGAGCAACTGGGAACAGTGCTGCTCAATGCTGCCGTTGCTGCTGTTGTTGTTTTTGTTGTTGTTGTTGTTACCACTGGGCGCCAAGTTTTGCACATGCCGTGAAATGTTGAAGCCTTTACAAGGTGCACGTACAGGTGGGTGTGTGAGAGTGTGTGTGTGCTGCTTTAGCTGATTGTTTGCCCTAGGCGCGTCAGATGCGTGGGAGAAGCAAGTTGAAAATTTTATACGAGGCACAGGATCCAGCACAGACATGTCAACAAGGCAGCCAATTCGCTTCTATAAAATTAAGAAAATTGATTGCCGGACTGCATATGATTAACCTTTTGGAAAGAGTTCAAGGCAAGTCACCGATGTAGAAAGTAGGAAATTTGAGAAAAGTTCCATAAAATCCTTTAAAGTTAAAAATTTGTGTTCTATTTAGAATATGTGAAAGTCGAACATACAAATTTGGTTTTAATTTGTTAATTAAACATAAGGTTATCAAACTAATTCTTAAGAAAGTGTTATTATAAGCGTAGCAAAGTCAAAATTGCTTGATTTCTGCATGATTTAACAAGTTGGCGATTTTTTATTGATTTAGTTTTTGCTTAATTTTGTAGTTCCTTAAAAGTTTTCAGCAAAGATGACGAGAAATTCATATGGATTAAGATAATGGAAATATTCATCTTGACTTTCGTAAGAATATTATTATATCAGGATATCTTAATTATATTCCTAACATTTTGGCAGCAAATTGACCACAACACCGATCTAATAGAGATCGGATAGAGAGAAAAATACTTCAGTTTTTACTATTTCTTATTGCTCAACACGCTCCATTGCATCTCTAAATATACTCCCGACATGTTACAAATTATAATTGTTAACGCTAGTTTACTTCATATATATATATGTATATATGTTTTTCAATATGGTTGTTACCTTGCCTCTTTTTGACCACGCCCACTCTGCTAGTTGTTGGCGCTGGTCGTGTAATTAAGGAGTGCATCAGTTTCCTATTGTTGGCTCAGCGCACAGGAACGACGCAGTGTTAATTACTCCCCAGCGACGCGGCCAATGTGGCTTCTTCGGCCTTCCTTCTCTGGCCAGGTTCCGATCTGGCTTCCTCCCTCCCCCCAAATATCCCCTTCCAACCATTTTCGGTTAGTATTTCTTGTTTCTCTATGGGTAGCTGGCATGTCTGACATAGTGGCTCACTTAGCGAGCCGGTGTGTCCTGCGTTCAGTGTGCTGGGTCTTGGGGAGCAAGGCGTTGACAGGACTTCCAGGCGCGTGAAACCACGCCAATTAAAGCGCTACCTGTGGGCCTGTTTGTATGCCCCTTGTCTCTGTGTGTGTGTGTGTGTCTGTGTGTGTGTGTATCTGTGTGTATGTGTCTGTGTGCTCCCCAGTGATAATATCAAAATGACGCCTCACGCTGTTGGCAATTATGGCTGCCACGCCCAGGTACTCAAAAGAACAACACACAATAAAAATACAACAAGAAAAAAAAATAAAGAAAATTTTTCTTGGACATTTAACGCTTAACAAGCATTTCACAGCAGTTACTCGTAAGTGGCAT
Organism: Drosophila anomalipes; assembly: GCA_035041615.1. Taxonomy (NCBI): domain Eukaryota; kingdom Metazoa; phylum Arthropoda; class Insecta; order Diptera; family Drosophilidae; genus Drosophila; species Drosophila anomalipes. Next base: position 5,512,335 of record JAWNKZ010000074.1, on the reverse strand, counting down.
TTTAAAGCTTCCCAATGGTGATCGTTTATCACAGGCCACATTGGGCAACAGCAGGGCACAGCAGAGGACAACGTCGCGACTGTTCTGGTCTTGGTCCTTTGCTGGCATCCCTGTTAATTTCATTACACAGTTTTGCAAAAGGCGTCCACTGCAAATGCTGCACAATCGTAAAAACACATTTAATTGCAGTTGGGAGCAAATGAAAAGCGAGCGCTCAACTCAGGGAAAGTCTCGGAGTGCGATAATGGTCGAGGTGGTGGGGGGAGGGGTTGGTGAAGCATATGAAGGTGTGGAATACATACACAAACCATTAAAAAAGCAGTGTCCATTTTAATGATCAAATTATTGCTGCAATATTACTATAAAGAAAGCCAGCACAACGCAACACAGCACAACGCACCGCAATCGGAAAAGGAGCTCCAGGACATCGCAAGAAATCAACTCGGATGCCTTTTTAATGCATACGTCCAGAACGATAATGCGATATATCCGCTGACCAGAGCAGTCCTGGCATTAATGTGGCGCCATCTGTCGTCGCCCCGCTTAACTTGCGTACTGCAAACTTTTCAACTTCTCAATTTTTCAACTTAAAATGCGAGTGGAAAGACCCGTTTTTAATTTGTGTGCAACTGAAAACGAGGCATTCGACTCTGATTGTAAATGTGTTCGGGTTGTGATAAATTCTTGTAAAGCTTATTAATTGTAACGATTTTAAAGAAAATGTTGATTGTCAATTTGTACAATACATAACATGTTTTGAGAGGTATATTCGCGAAAGGGTAAAAACATCTAATCCTACACAAATTGGACAAATTTTAAATTCGAACTGCGAGAGGTGTACTTAAGTAGATAATTAACAATACACAATTCTATCCATTGTAATTTAAATGTCAGGAACCCTTGATTAAAATTGTCCATAAAACTGCCCTGATTGTGTCTAAAATTCAACGGAATCAGCTTAAAGTCAGATGAAAAGCGTCTTGCGAATTTGTTTCATTAAGTGAGAGGACGCACAATTTGTTTGAGTTTGGAGACAGTGCTTGTGTCTTATAGTTAAATGTTGAAATTACAATTAAGCAGATTGTAAGCTAAGATAATAAGTTTCCATTATTGTAGCAGTCATATTAATATTACTTGGCTTAAGTAATATAAGCAAATCATAAATATAAATAGAACAAAGAACCACAAACTTTGGCATGGTCAAGATTAAAAGTGATTATAGTCAAGCAGTTATTAACTTTGCTTAAAGTCCTAATTTCATAATTTTAAGCTCATTTCTCGACCCCAAATCTGTAAAGAGTTTCACCTCATTTCGCTTGCCACATATGAGGCAATTGCTCAGTCCACTCACTGATTAAAGGAGAAGACATTATCATTACGAATGCAAGATATTACGAATGCTTAGATATTCAGAAAAGGTAGAGACAGAACCTATTGAATTATGTATAACAACGGGTATATAAAGACACAATAGCACCGTTGCCAACTTCAACTGAAACTTTAACACCCAAACGATTCCGTTTTGGGCACATCTTCCCGACTCTTCCCAAAATTTTCTTTTATTTTCGGGGCGTCTTAATTGCAAACTGGCACACAATGCCCAAAATCGGACAGTGTGAAGAGTTGCGGCTGAGGTTCAGGCTCAGGGCAGCAGCCACAGCTGTCTTGGCCACCATTGCGAAGCCATTAGGGTTGGTCAGACATATAACACGCCCCTATCCTCTCCCCACACACACACACACACACACACATACCCATATCCCAATGAATGCTGATGGCAACAATCAAGCGAACAAATTGGGTTACTGCTCAACTGTCTGGTTAATGGCTACAATGACACAATTAATTGCATGTCGGTCGTCAAGCTTGCTCTGAAAGTCAGCATTGCTCCCAACACAGCCCCGTTCCTCACCACTGCACCCCAGCGCCAGCTGCCAACATGAATTCATTTTTGTGCTAAAATTAAATATGCTTTAAATAAATTAATAATTAGTTGGCCAACGACTACAGTTACAGCTAACAAGCCAAACTGGAGTAGCAGACAAATTTGGACTTTAATATATGATAAAGAAACTTCAATTATAAAGAAAAGCAATTTTGGTTTTAGTGTATCAACAAGTAATTTCAAAGGAGAAAAAGTACTGTAGACAGACTTTAAATGAGAAATATATCAAGTTTTAATCACTTATTATCATGGGTTGTCAAATCTTTAATGATAAATAAATCAAGTTTTAATCACTTATTATCATAGAATGGCAAATTGGTAAGCAACGTGTAAATGGTAAGGGTTAAGAATTGGTCTCACATTTTGTTTTACATTATTGGTTCCTGTAACTCGTTCTTAAATAAAGTTTAATTTCGGTTACGGCTGTAAATTTTAATGGGAAAAGTTGGTTTCACTTATTTGCTATTAATGAGAGATTTCTGTAAAATATTGCAACTTATACAATACTTTATTAAAGACATACAAGGACTAAAAACAAAAACAAACATAAAATAGACACCACTAAAATTAAATAATACTTTCTGAGTGACATATTTTGGCAATTGAAATCTTATATATTTATTCTGGCAATTGTCTAGTGTATATGTAGTTTAAATCATTGTTTTAGAATGCACAAAACGCATTCAATTCGTGCAATGAAATTTCTTTCTTTTCGTCAAATCTCTTTTGCTTTCCAGTGAATTTGTTACGCTTTTTGGGGCTGTGGATCTGTTAACGGCACCAAGTTGTTGGCGCCAGAATGTCCTATGCTGGGTGCTTGGATCAAAGCATAGTTGCTGGCATTGTGTTTGGGATAGTATTTTGTATTTGAATTGACCCAGTTCGTTTGTATTAGTTAATGCCAGCCTGATGCAGAGCGTAACGCTTTAAACTACGAAAAGCTCTTTTCCATAGTTTCATATTCGACTTAGTTATTCTGTTTTGCTATCGTTGCAAACTTTGCCTTGAGCCAAAGCCAAAAGCCAGTTTCTAACAATGAAACTTTTGCATCCTTTTCAATTACATTTGTGTCGTAGGTGTGCATGCGTGTGTGTGTGTGTGTGTGTGTGTGTGTGTGTGTGTGTGTAAGTGTGTGTATGTTTATATTGTATTGACAGTCTTAATATACACACATACAGGCATGGAGTCGGCACCTGCAGATTGGTTTGCAAATTAACCCACATTTACCGCTACTTTCTTTACTTCAGCATAAAAGTGAAAATTTTCCCAGTCGGTTTAATGGAAAATGCGTTGCACAAATTTCTTTTTGCAAAACTTTTACTTACATTAGTTTTGTTTGCCAACTTTTGTTCGGCTTTAATGCGATTTGCTCTTTGTGAAAACTTATCAATGGATCTTCTATTTATTTTAAAGCATGTCTTTGGACTTTCGACTAATTGGCAAATTGATTTTCCCTAACAAGGTAAATACTTTTGACAATACAGTTAAGCTGTTCCAACTTGAACCAAATGATTGCATGATTAAAGTTGACAATGACTGAAAAGCACAAGCACCTGTGAACCAATTAAAATAAAATACTTAAAAGTGACAGTCTAATTAAAGAATTTTAACTAAATATTAGACATTTATTTTTAAATCCATTTACGAAAAGTTTGTTTAAGTTCGAGTTGATATCAACCATATTTGCCTTACTATAGATTGTGTCTAGATTACTTTTTTTTATCAACTTTATAAATAAAATGCAAAATGCATGAGAGTCACATTTGCAATATGGCAGCTGGCTACAATATTTTTTGAAAATAATAAAATGCAAACTGCAATGGGCCGTGCAAACTTTGGCCAGTTGGGCCAAACAAATTGGCTCCGGCTGTTGGCCAAAACAAAACGACTGCCAGTCGCTCATTAAAATGCCACCGTGCAAAATCGAGACATGGAAAAACCGTGCTGCGTGGAAAACAAAAGCCAAAGCAACGACGCCTCTGCTTCCGTTAAAGCTTTATGCGTTGACGCTGCGCTAATGGCCCAGACATAAAAGGTGCGGGGCGGAGATGGCTGGGAGGGGAAGGAAATGGTTGCTAATGCAGGCGCGAAAGGCAGCCATTTCTTACAAATTGCCCAGCAACTGTGAGCCGAAAGCAAACTGCATTAACAAAAAATGCAACAGCATAACAAATTAACTGGCAAACAATCAAAGCCACTGTGGGTGTGGGTGAATACTGCGTTGAGTAAGTGTTTCTACTTTTATTACAAAATTATAGCCACAAGCTGAAGCTGATGAGCATAAAAACTACTGTCACTGCAAACTAACACAACGCTTGACGAGTAGATATCCTGTAAACAGGCCCAATATGGCGCATTCAATATTTTAATTGGCGATATGTAATTTTAAAAAAAAGAAAACCAAGTTGGAGTTTAAGTTTTGTGAGCCACACTCACAAAAATAATCAAAACTAATCATTAAACACGATTTAAAAATTTAAATATCAATAGCATTGGTGAATTTATAAATTATTCGTAAATTTAAAATAACTTCGATCTCAATAAACTATTACTATGCGATTATTTTGTACTAAAATGACTGATCTATTTCTAAATTGATTCAGCACTCAGCTAGTTCTCACTTCAAAACCTAATATTTCAACTATCGTTGAGTTTTTCGCACACATTTTAATGGTTTCAAAAGCTTAAAGTCCCGGCCGAGTCACAAAGCCATTCTGTTATGTAAATATTACGTATACGCAACGCTGCGCCTTGGGCATGCCTAATGAAACGTGTTTTGTCACAGCCAAATAGTGAGGCATACTTAGCCGAGCGCAAAAGGGGTTTTTATGCCCGGGCAACTGGGGAGCTATTTAGATCGTATTTAAACTAACCCCCAACCTCCCCACGCCCAAAACAAGGGAGAAAAAGACGACAAGGCGAAGGACAGAGGACATACAAGTACAGCGGCGAAGGATGCTGGCAGCCCTGTGACAATAATTTAATTTAATGTCTTTGCATGCAACGGCGACAAAAGCCAACTAGGGTTGGGTGCAATGAGGGGGGTGGTAAGGGGAAGGGGATGGGCCTGCGGCTGTGGCTGCTTCTACGGCTGCCGCAGCATCGACTCGCACCAAAGATAACTCACAATTTGTGGCCGCTGCGTGCTATTCGCATCTTGCAACTTGCAGCGCCACCAAGAGCAAAATTTATGATGCTTCCGCTTTCGCCATCTCTGGGGGAATTTATGTGAGAATTATTAGTGTAAACATTTTGTATTTAATTAATATGGCACACGATGGCAGCAGTAAACTGGGCGTCCAACAGCAGCCACAGCATCAGCAAAAGAGGCAGCCGCGTTGACACAATTTTCTGTCAATTCTTTTTTTATAGTTTTGGTTTTTGGGGTCGACGTAATGCGATAATAATGATGTGTGTTATTTATGGCCCGGCAAAGCTATGATAAAGAAAACGTACATGAAAAAGTTTCAACTCAACACTTCAAGTTGAGTGGCTTTTGTAAAGAACATGCAACATACCAAAATAAACCACATTTGGTATATAAATTATGCGCCTTAAACTATAATCATTTTAAATCAACATTATCACAGAAACCCCACCCAGTGGATATTCCCAATACTGGTTCACTGCCATTTCAATATGACAGAAACATTATCAGTGGCTCCACGAAGTGTTTGCAGGTAAAGATTGTCTTAATGGGTCGACCATTTGATTTACATCCGCTTACCTTGCTTATAAATAAATATGTAATTTTGGTACTTATGAGAACCATAAAATGTCTGCGGCAATTTCTAGACATCATAATGCAAAAAGTGTAATAAATATGCGACAAGGCGACTGCAAAAATTTAAAACACTGAAAGCAAAACAGCAAACAAATAGAAATCAAAATAAGCTTGCAAAACACAACAAAAACAATAAGAACAACAATGGATTTCAGTCGTGTTGTTTTTGCTGTTATTATTATTTCCATTCGAAATTGAAAGCAAGGACACTCTGCTGTAGCTGTCGCTCTTGCTGTAGCTGAAGAGGGAGCTAAAGCACCAGCAAATGCGAAGTAATGAGCATAAAAATGACAGAGCTATGAAAACCACAAGAAAGCAAGCAGAAATGACAGAGAGAGAGAGAGAGAGAGAGAGAGAGAGAGAGGGAGAGAAACCCTAGATAAATAAAGAAAGGGAAAGATGTAGAGAGTGGGGGCTGTGAGGTGACAGGGTGACCGTAAATCTTTTTTGTAGCGCTTTCAAGGTGAAATAACAATTTAAGTTTACGACTAAAGCGACAATAACAATAATAACAATAAGTAAGCGATTTTGGTTTCAGTTTGCCAGACTAGGTCAATACCCAGTAATCGGTGAAACCAAAACTGCAGTTAAGCTGCAAGAAATGCGCCCACAAATCACAATTTATCAGATATTGAATAAACCAAAATTGAAATTATTGAAATTTTGCATATACAAATTCAAATATCTAGTTCTTAAAGTCTCTGAGATTGAAGATTTCAAATGACGGGCATGGGATAGTTGCCCCGTTGAAGGATATGTGGAATCGGATATGCTTCCTTCAACCTGTTACATACATTTGCACACCATCGTGATACCCTTCTCACCGGCCATTGTAAAATTTTGCGAAAAAGATTCTGGCCACAGGCACCGTGGCACGCACTCAGAAGCACACACACACAGCGCAAAAATAACAACACACTCACACACACACACGCACACACACACTAACAAACTGTAAGCGCAAGCAGATTCTATGACGTATGAGAGAAGTGTGCGTCAGTTGCCAGGACAACTCATGATGTATGTATACATCTGTGTGTGTGTGTGTGTGAATGTGTGTTTAAATGTGTGTTGGGTGTCTCTTTTCTCTCGTTTTACTTGTTGTTGTTTTTTCCTTTATTCTGCCAGGAATATTTCAGACAGCCGCACAGGTAAGCGAGTAGGAGTATAATATGCCCTTCAGCTTCATATATCATGCCTTAATAATCTGCAGAGTATTCCACCGAAATCTCTTAAACCACCGACAGCGCCTCTCCCCGCCGGCCCACTTATTTGCGCGCCGCTTTAGGCTGCGTACTTTTTGGGAAAGGAATCTTGTGAAAACAAGAGTTCAATGTACGGTGAATAATTTAATAGAAGACGATTAAGAACAAACAAAAGATGAAGGAAAATCACAAAGAAAAATACGACAAAAAAAGCACATGAAGAAATTTAAGTTTTTTCACATGGTAAAGTACAGATTTTATTCACTTATTATATATACTTTTCGAGTGGTATTATTTCTAATAATTTCTTTAAATATGTCTTTTTAATGTATCCAAATAAAACACTTACATCTGGTATTTAAAAACAGTAATTGTTAACAGAAATATTGAAATTTGTATATTTTGTTCTTAAATCGAAATATTATTTTATTTGGATTAAAGCCAGAAGTTCTTATTTATCTTTTAGGCAGAGCTAAAGCGATTAAATTACATTGAATTGTTGTTGCAAACATTTCGCCCAACTACCCTTGTAGCGTAGATATGCAAATACTTTCCCCATGATTACAGACGCAATTATTTTTGCATGCCTGTCACATTTTCACATTTCCCATTTTCACGCAACGAGTTCGCGAGCTAATGAGCATTGAAATGATCCATGCAATACATCAAAATTATACGCTAGATTTCTTGCCCTGTAGTCCAAAGACACCTGTCGGCTGCCGTTTCTGGTGTCGCTTTTTGGGTCGACAGCTGCCACCACTTAATGGCCAAATAACGCAGCTCGGGTAGAAGCACTCTGCCACTTTTACAGAGTGTGCTCTTTTCTCCATCTCTCTCGCACTCTCTGTATACATATATGTCTCTCTCACTCTCTGACCATCTCTTATTTTGGCATGAGTTCCAGTTGCGTACAAATCACAATTCGATGGTTTCTACGTGTCAATCACAGGATATATGTATGTAGGTGGAAGTCAGTCGACTGCATTTAAGCATCATTTGTGAAGCCCCCAACTCACTCACTCTCCGCTCTCCACTCCACTGACCATCTGTCTTTTCCGGGCAGAAACAAAGCAGTTAATGTGCCGGCTGCAAGTTGAAACAACAGACACGTTCATTATCCCAGAACTTGTATAAGCTGCTACGGCTTCTGCTCTTGTTACTGTCCCAGTAGTTTAATTAGCGTATGCTGCTGCCTGTCAGCCAAGTGGACAAATTTGGTAGCTGACCAGCATTGACCATTTAGCCGATAAATGTAACTAACACACCTTGATTGGCTTTCCTGGTCTGTTATCCCATAACTGTGTGTATTTCGTGTGTGTGTGTGATTGTGTGATTGTGTATTTGATATTTGGTTAGCGTTGGAGTTTCCATTGGCAGGCGTACAAAATTGCATGCCCAAAAAATATCTTAGTCGTGCTCCAAAAAGTATGCTAAATAATTTCTCTCATTCTCTTACAGAGTGTATTAGAATTTTGGCGTGAGCTGTGCATTGCATTAAAGGAGAAATATGATATATACATTCTAAACAGATATATATATATATATATATTAAAATTTCATTTTTACATCACCTAATTTCAGTCTTCTATATGACATAGCTCAGATAACATTATTCTGCAAGGGTATGCAATTCCCTTTTTTGGTTCTTATGTTTACACAGTCAAACAATAACCTCAAACCACCTGTTAAATTGTCTAAATTGGCAGTCGACAGCACAAAAAACAACACTCACACGCATATATAAATATATATATATACAAGCAAAGGGATTGAAAAGGATACAAAGCTTAAAATTGCACAGCTGAGGCCCATACTATAAACAAAAATAGAAAAACAACGAAACGAGCATTTATTAAAAAGCCTACATAAATTTAAATAAAACAACAACAAAAATAACAACCAAGCAGAAGCTTTTCAAAAGCTCGCTCATTTTCGGTCTCGCTCAATGTGCTGAATGTGTATTGCAAGCTCTGCGAGCTTTTGCAATGCTCTTAAGCGTAACGCTTGCACTCTTTAGGCAAAAGCTTCCCTAGCAAAGCTGCTGCAGGGATGCTGTAATTGTTGCAAAGAGTCGTTGAGACTCGTCGACGTTGATGTCGACGACGGCAACGATTCGATTCGACTCGATTCGACACAGTACCGCATCCTGGCATCCTCGTGTGTTCTGACTTCGTTTCGGGCGCTTGGGCAGAAAGCCGTTGCCGTCCGTAGTATTGTAGTAGGTTCTGGCCGCCGCTGTTGGCGCTGATGATGCTCCAGCTAAGGTGAACGCTGCTTTCAGTCAAGCTCCAGCATCCGTTCAGACAGGGAGCAAGCATTTTGCACGCGTTCCGATTTTTCTTGCCAACAATTTACAAGAACGACGCACACACACATACCCAGAACGCGTCCTATCCCCGGTATTAGTTGTACGTGTGAGCTCGCGTGTGTGCCTGCTGTGTGTGTCTGTGCGAGTGTGTCTCTCTCTGTGTGTGTGTGTGTGTGTGTATGTGCGTGTGTGTGTGCGTGTGTGCGGGCAAAGTGCGTGCGTGCGTTCGATTCGATTCGTGGTGTGTGGCACGGCGTGGCGTGGCATGGCTTGAGTTGTGCATTGGTGTGTGTAAATTTTCGGGCCAAATCGAAAGCAAACAGTGAAACAAAGACTCCAGAGGGACAGGTTCAGGTAACGCGAATTGCCACCAACGAATGCGAATGTCCCGCGAACCGGTTGAACTTAAAGTCCGCTTTGTATTCTTTGAGCTTTGGAGCAGCCGTAGGGCCTCAAATCTCCAATAGGCAAAGTCAGCGCTCAAGTAACAACTTCAATGAAACTACAAAGCAAAATACAAGCTCAAGCATATTGCAGCCATACAATCTGCTGTGCGTAGAAAATGTAAGCTTCAAAAGATAAGCCATTTTATTCGAAGTTGTTTCCTTTAAGTTCAAACAAAACACAAACCAAAAATAATTGGGAAAAAAGTAGATTGTAAATCATTCTGAATTCCTTTACTAGGGAAAATTATAGCATTTTAAATCGATGTTCAAAACACAATTTGAAAGAATAATCAGATATAATTTGAACTTATTTATCATACAAAACATAATAAATGCATCTAAATAAAGAAAATTCAACTTAGATTTAAACTACAACAATTTGCAAAAACCTTCAAATACAAACTAGGTGACAAAATTTACCAATAAGAATGGAAATCTAAAGAAAATACCAATAAATCCAAAAAATGCAACAATAAATTTGTTAATAAATACCAAGCTTAAAATCAACAACACTAAATTATATGAAGTTTGTGCAAGCGTTATAACAAAATTTATGGCCACAAACAACATACTCCAAACGGCTATCTTTCAAAGCCGAAAACTATTTTGGCTTAAAATTTGGCATCCTTTTGCGCCAAATATATATATCATTTATATATTTATTTATATATATATATATATGATGATATATATACAGATAGAAAAGTATTGGCAGCATTTCAAATTGGTGAAAGTTCTTTTACCTTTGGCCTACTGCAACTAAACTGGTTGAAAACAAACTAAACAGAAGCGAAGCAAACCAAACAAATTTCAACTCGACTAATAAATCACTTGTCCAAGCTGCAAAGGAAACTGTTAACTTTAACAGCCTGTAGTCCAAACGCTTTTCCTTTAGATTTTCCCATTTGTCGTTACCAAGAAACCAACCAGTCGTATGAGTAATGATTTAAAAATTGTTTTGTTCAGTTGCATATGCTGCCGAGCCAAATAATAAATAGTTAGTTGCTAATTTATTGGACGCAATCATTTGCCAACTGGCTAAAGAGCATAGAAAATAAATGTTATTTACCAATACTTGCTAGTGTCAGCTTCTGAGCCGAACAAAAATATAAAACAGCTCTGTCTTAACAATGACGGAATATTGAGAGCGTTTAGTGTGTATAAACCTAAAAAAAAAAATGGCAAGCAATATTTTACTTTAATATTGAATTAACTAAGTGTACAAAAAAATTGATGAGTGTCATAGATTAAAACCGTAAAACCAACTTACAAGCAATTCCAATTAAAACTTTTAAGGCTGTAACAAAATGCAATAAATTTCAGTCAAGCAAAAATCAAATGGATTTCTCAGCCGTTTTTGAAATAGGCTTCAATATATTTGTTTGATATGCTCGTAAAATTGGTTTCATGTGTGCCCAGGCATTAGCTCAAATGTCGCCACATTTTCATGAATAAATCAAATTGAGGGGCTTTGTTTGGCACCGCTTTCTAATCACAACGCATTTACAAAAGTAATCTTGAAAAGTGATAAACAGATGATGTCCAAAACATAAAATATATATATGTATATGTATTTGTATGTATATAATGCAATAAAAAGAAAAAGTTCAAATCAAAATGTGACAGAAACTGAACTGTCCAACTGTCTGACTCACTGACTGGCTGATGGAGTGAGTGAGTGAATGAATGCCCGACTGATTGACTGACACCTACTCAATGGGCAATGGCTAGCATTTTCCATTGTTTAGTTGGAAAATTTTGTGCTCATCAAGTTAAATTGTGAAAATTAATCAAGTTGAAAAGGTTGCTTGGCCATTTTTGAGGCCGCCATCGTCGTAGAAGCTTGCACATGGCAGACAAAAATGAGAAAGTATGTGTGTGTGTGTGTGGGTGTGGGTGTGTGTATGTGTGTGTGTTTGTAATAGCTTTTGTTTTGTTTTGCTTGGTCGCTTTTAGGTCGAGCGGCAGTCAAATCGCAAGTCAACATGCAAGTGAAGGCAAACCTTTTTCATGAGCTCGCCCCCATTTCCCAAAAAGGGAAACCTTTTGCTTTGCATTCAAGCGGAAATTAAAGCGCCATATAGCTCAAAGAAAAAGACACAAGAGACAGAGAGAGAGAGAGAGAGAGAGAGAGAGAGAGAGAGAGAGAGAGAGAGAGAGAGAGATAGACAGAGAGAGAGAGAGAGGTAAAGGAAGTGCGAAGAGTATACTCATAGCTCACACGCGCTCAAATTGAAATTGTGTCCTTAGGCCTGAGATTGACAACGACAACAAAAACAGCAATAAGAAAAATACCAGCCAAAAAAAGAGGCAAGATAGAAAATAAAAGGCCAACACCAAACACGTGCGATGCGTTTCCTTAAAGCATCCTTTAAATTATTCCCTTAGTTTATTTTTGTGCTCACATTTTTTTATTTTTGCTTCTGCGAATTATGATTTATTTTTTATTTTTTTGTTGGGTCAACAGTTGAGCGAACATTTTACGTTGCCGACTCAAATGGTAAACCCTTTTTAATTAATGCACTGACCCCTCTCATCCCAACACCGTAGCTGGAACAAACACCTCATTAACATTTTTTGCAACCGTAGAATGTGTGCAACTCTCTTAAATGAAAATATTAAACGAGTTTATGATTTTTAGATTTATTTTTTGCTTTCATTTTGAAGTAGCAGGTGCAGCAGCATTACGCTTATAATTAATTTAATTACCACGAACCTCCGGGTTGTTTGACACACGACGTCGACGAGTTGGCTAATAAAATATGTCCACGTAAAACTAATTAGTCTGGCCATAAAGCGGAATCAAGAAGTCTGAGTTTTCTTTGCTGTTGATTAATGTGTATTTCAATAAATGGAATAAATTTCCTGGAATAAAACACGTTTCACGTTTGCAAACGAAACAAGTTCCGAGGATTGCAAAACATTTCTCAGTTTTAGAAAGCAACTTTGTATTGTAAATAAAATGAATGGAAAAGTGACGAAAGCAACAGCGAAAAGTGTCAAGTTAAAAAGTTGTTTTCATAAATCAAAATTTAGCTATAGTGTTCTAAGTTAGTGAAAAGCTATTAAGTTTTAGGGATTTATTCACCGCAATATAAGTTTCTAAAACTTGTTTTAATTGCCGAATTCACAAAAAACATTTCCCAATTTGAAATCTATGATATTTTACATTTTTACATTTTATTTAAGTTAAGTGATGAGCAGTAAATCGAATAAATATTTTGCTTTGTGGCTTTCCTAGTAACACACATAGTTGTGGTCAAATTAATAGTGATGTTGCTTTATATAATCTATAGTCCATATTTTAAATATAACTCCTTTCATATTTTCTCCGATTCCATGAATCATTTTATTCATTGCAGCTTCTTAATTAATTTATTTATTTTAATAAGTCTGGTGTGCTTTTATTGTGTGAATAATAGCCAATAATTCACTTAATAATATCAAAAAATCTTTGACTATATTAATATTAAAATATTATTGGTCAGTTGTGCAATGAAGTTACTGTAGCCTGACCAAATTTTACAGACACAATCTGCCCATAATTTCACAAGCCGGATAAAGTTTAATCTTCTGATTTTCTTAAACATTAAGTGCAAGCACATATTATAAATTTTTTTTAGCTAAAGTTTGCAATGAACCATTAAACGCCAGAAAATAACAACAACAAGAGCAACATGTACAACCAAATTTGCTGACAGAAAAAAAAAAAAACACCATCAAAAGTAAATGAAGCATAAATGCCAGAAACATGCAAGGGGGACGAGGCAAGTGGCAGTGGAAAAATGTGATTTAATTTTTTTATTTTTTTTTTTTGCCAAACAACAATTTGTAAAATTGTATAGGGGAATGTTTGGGTGGGGGTCGAATTGATGGAAATTGTAGCTGGCTGTTAGAGCTGTTGAATTCTGGCCATGCGGATGTTTGCATCTAAATAGGTTTGGCGAGGAATTAGAAACACTCTGCGGCAGGAATAACCGGAAGGAATTATATCAACGTCAGGCGCGTAGAGGAAATTAAATATTTTAGTGTCTGCGGCTGCTGCGTCGAATTTACACAAATTATAATTTTGTGAATGCAAAAAAATAAGACCAATTGTGAAAAATAATTTTTTTTTATTTTACAACCTGTAAATGTGTGTGAGGGTGTGTATGTGTTGTGCGTGTGTCTGTTAATGTCGCAATGCGGCTGGAGGTATTATTAAACCACTCACAAGCGAAAGGTAAAACGGTCACGTTAAGAGGATCTGACAGTTAAATGGAGAAAAAAAAGTTCCTTCAAAAACTGAAACAGAAATACAGAAAAATAATAAAAGGCGAAGGGAAAGAAAAAAATATGTATACAAATTATAACAGCAGGCAAAAAATGCGACATGCTAAAAGCGACGAATTCAATTAAAAAAACTGTGAAGAAAGAAACGGAAATGAAATTGCTATAAGCTCATTCAAAAAATTTCGCAGCGACGCTTCTTAATGGTTTCTGGTTACTGGTTTTTGGTTTCTGGTTATAGCCACAGTTGTGCCACTCTTCAGCGGCATTGGGCCAAAAGCTGCACATGAATAAATTATAAAGTGATTGTAAAGTGTATGTCAAGTGGCAGCAAGGTTTGTTGCAAAAAATTTGACTTCAATTTTTTTTAACAATTTCCACTGAATTTCTCTACAATTCACGACTTTTCAATACCTATTTCGAAAGAGGTTTTTTTTGTAATTAATCGCAATTTATTGAAGGCGCTTGCTATAAATTGCGAAGAGTGGATTGCGCGGGCATGTTTAAACATAAAAGGAAATACTGTTTAATTAAAATAATAATGAATCTATTCTCATATATATATATATATTTTTTTTTTTTCTCATATAAGTATTTTTTCAATAAATTAACCAACTAGGCATGAAAAAGATCAAATTAAGCCTATTTTTGTATTATGGGCTTTTCAACGAACATTTGCAAAAAAATGTGTTCAATTTGTATTTAAAAAGTCATACGAAATTGTGTACTGCAGGATAAAGTTATAGGATCTTATGTATAAGCATTTTTCAAATATCCGCCATTTTAATAACAGTACTTTTATGCCCCCACCTTATATATATGTATAGTCAATGCAATAATAAAAAACATACTCATTAAGTATTATTTTCAGTTCTTATGCCTGAAAGTGAACGCAAATCTATTGTAAATACAAAATCAATTGCCAAAAGTTCTTACTAATAAAAAGTTTTTCTTCTTTCGTTTCTCTTACGCACACACACAAACACAACAGCACAACAGCCACTGTAGCAACCGGAAATCATCGAAATTGTCGTCACTTCAATCAAGCGGAAATTTGATTAAAGAAATTTGAAAAAAATCAAATCTCAAAAGCTGAACAAAACGAAAAACACCCAAATAAAAGCTGCTAGTATATCAAAAGGTAACAGCAAATGAAATCAACATGCACGCACATGAACGAATTTGGAGCGAAAACATCAACAACAACTACAGCAAATCAAACAACTAACATAGCAAACATTAAAATTCAGCGAAGCGGAAAGCTCACAGAAAGAGCCAAGTAAAGAAAGGTTTTTCAAAACGGGAATACAAAGCCACATAGAACCAATAAAATCCATATACATATAAAAGATTAACGAAGTGAATGCGCATTAAAAGCCCCAAAAATAGTAGCAGCTACAAATAAAAAAAAGATGAAAAAAAAGTAACGCGAATTGAAAGGTACGAATATAGTATTTAGTGGCTGCAACGCCTTGGGGACTTAAAGTACAATAAAGGACGCACAGCTGACGACTGCCTTGAGACAAGGACATTTCATACACTGCTTTTTTTTGTGTGTATTTGTGTGTGTGTGTGCTCTCCATCGACTAAAGCACGAAATTAAGTGCAGATTATCAGCAGATTATATTTTAATAGCATTTCAAGCTGTTGCCTTTCACGACAAAACCTAAAGGACGTCAACGGCAACATCAACAGCAACAGCAACAGCAACGACGACGACGACGACCAGCCGCAGCCAAAAGGACTTGAATAACAACAAATACATTATAACAATGTGTTAGTGCGCCGGTTGTGTGTGAACGCATGTGTGTGTGCGCATGTGTGTGTGTTAGTCTATGTGAGCAAGTGCGGCTTATTACACGATGGCAGCTCTTAGATTTTTTCAAAGCAGCCTCAACTAAAGCAAACATAAGCGCGTTGGAAATTGAAATAAAAGCAAGGCGAGTAGTTTTATTGCCCAGTGTTCCGTGAGTGTGCCACAAAAAAAATAGTAAAAAGAAACGAAAAGAATTGAATTAAAACATTAAGTATACGCGGCGTGGTAGCTTAGCAAAGCCGAAGGAAAATCAAAGCAACAAGTGAGTGAACGAATTAATATAAAACTATATACATATATATATAACATTGGACATATTTAATCAAATGTTAAGAGATATTTAATTATTGCATTTTTCATTTGCGAAACATTCAACTAAAAGGTTTCTGTTATACGTCAAAACATTTTATTTTAATCATATTTTTATTTTTTTTATTTTCTATTTAGAATCCGTCAGAGGAAAGTCATAAAAGGCTTGAATTTAATCGAACATTGAGTCAACCCATATTCTACAATATTATATATTACAATTAAATAAAAATATATGTTCATATTCAACTTTACAATCAAACGAAAACTATTAAAAAATCACAACGTTATATAGAAAAAAAAAACAGCCTAGTCTGAAACACATTTGACTAAAATGCCTTCTTCTATCCATTTTTCCCCATTTTATCGCCTAAATAGCTTTGCTGTCTGAGAACTTTGACTGTTAATTAATGCCAGCCAAGAGCAGCCGCTGCAGCATATTTAAAAACGCATTAGCTTTTCGGCTTTGGAGCCCGCAGAGAGTGTCATAATTTTATTTTGGGTAGCACAGCACAAAAAACATTTCGACCAAGGGCTTAAAAAACATTAGCGTAGTCCACATAAAATAAAACAAAAAATATGAGTGGCGCATACATAAGAATTATATTTTCATATGCGAGTGTGCGAAAGACAATGTTGTAATTACTTGAAATGCTGCATTAGGAAAACCAAACAGTTAAATCTCAGCCTCTTCACATATATATATATATATACATATATACATTTTTTTTTTGGCAACAGCTCGCATATGTTGCTAATTTCATTTTTTTTTTTTTTTGGTGGGGGTGTGGATAGAGGGTTGGAGCAACAAAGAGACAACGCATGACTGGCAACACTTGCTGAGACATTAAAACGCAAACTTTTGTTACGTTAGGTAGTGGATAGAGGGGTGTGGGGCGCAGCTGCTATATCTGCATCATCCTAAGCATCCTTGGCATTCTCCGCATCCTTAGTGGCTCATAATGTGCTGTTGCTTAGCTGCCGTTTGTTGGTTTAATGCTATTTGCCTGCCAGTTGGAATCTGTCACCAAGCAAGCTACGTGACAATATAGCTCCGTACAGAGCGTGTGTGTGTGTGTGCGCGCGTGTGTGTGTGTGTGTGTATGCTTGTGTGTGGGTGTGTTCTGGTGTGTGATTGCGGTAGACCGCTACTTTCCTGGCTGACCTCAGCCAAGCTGCTGCGCAACTTACCTGACAAAACTTTAACGCAAAAATTTCATTTAAAAGTTTCACCGCTGCTACGGAACTCAACTGAATCGTTGCCCACATCCAACAACACCCCTCTCCATCCTATATTCCCCAGGGTCACCTTTGGACGCACGCCAGCTGCTTGAAAGTTGCACCCACCCATCCCACCAGTCCAAATAGCCATCAGTTTCTTGGGACAACTTTCTAAATGGACATTGACATTCTATGGTTTGTTTTTAGTATATTCCATTTTTTTTTCTTTTTATTTCTGCCCATCATAAGCGTTCACACAAATTTTAAGGATCCGAGACACGAAGCCTTGGGCTGTGTTGTCAACTCTGCCCTCTGGACAGTGGACAGTGGACAGTGGACAGTCCATGTCACTTCATTAGCATTAGCAAGTTGCCAGCGGACTTTACAAAAATTTGACGAATTATGCGTAACAATTTAATATGCCGTTGGAACAACAAAAATTCAACTAGATTTTTCTTCAAGCATTTACTTTTAGAATATATAATTTTGAAAATATTGCCATGCCAGTTTGTATTTTTTATTTCTGTTTTTTTGAGTTATTTAATTAATCACGAGAATATTTAAAATGGCTGTTGAAAATATTTTATGTTTTTAGTGCATATTTTATGAAACTATTGTAACTTTTAAGAATTTAATATTCAAGCTATCATACTCTGCTATCGAAGGTGGAAGAGTATATTAGTTTTGTGTAATGTTCGTAATAATAAATATTTGTATATTCGTCAGATCAAGTTTTAAAAGTTAAAATGTTAAGACTAGAGTCACCAAACTTGGAAGATATCGTCTATCAAAAATACACCAACTTAGAACTAAAGTCTCCAAATTTAAAGAGTGAATTCAAAGGATAAATGGTTAATAATTTGTCCAGGTGGACCCAGTCAGATACGCAATATCCACAACCACGAGAAAGAAATTATTTGGACACCTTTTATGTTGTTGTTGTTATTAGAGTGTTCCGCAGTCGGTTACGCCCTACTAAAACGTTTTTGTTTGTTTGTTTTCACCTGTTTAATGGGTCGTTTTTTAAACTATTTCGCTACCAGGGAGCAAATTTAATTGGTTTTCGGTTTTTGCCGCATAAGCGAAATTGTTGAAATGGTTGGATTGCATTTTTTATGCGAATTTTTTTTCACTTTGTATTTATTTTTTATTTTTTTAAATTTGTGGTCGTTCACGCTTACTTATTTATGCAACAGCTGTTGTTTTTCTTTAGTCTCGTTGTTCTTAACTAATTAAAGCGGCTTAATTGCATAAATTAAAGAAAGAAACGACGCAAATGGGCAAATAAAATGATGCGTATGTTATTTGTTTTACATTCGAGCCGCGCAAATAAAATACGACAGAGTTTTTACATTCGTGTACATAATTTAAATCCAAAATTTTCTGAGTGCCAATTAGCGTATTGTAATTCATCAGGATTTTTTTTTTTTTCAAAGTTGTTAATGTCAATATAAATATTTATTGTTACAGTTTATTAATATCTTGTGAAACATGCGAACCTTTTTTTTTTTAATTTGAAATCAATGTGAAAATCGATTTTTATTCATAATAAATAATATTAAATTTATTCACATCGCAATTTACATAAATACATATAGGTTGTCAAATATAACTCAATTTATGTAATTTGAAAAACTCTTTCACATCAATCAAATTAGCCTTAACTTCCAGCAATTTCGTTAGACAAATACGCAGCAGAAAAAAAAGTTCAAGCAAAGTTAATGCGAAAAGTGTAAAAAAAGTGAATTGCGCACAATTTGTTCATTTCTTATCGACTGGGAATATATGTGAGAGGAGTCTACAGGGCGGGAGGCCTGGTGGTTGGGGCATCCAGCAGGGCAGCAAATTGTAACAGACACAAACTTGAGCACACACACACACATACACACAGCCCCCATGTTTTTAAAGCACTGGAAAAGCGTCCTCGTTGGGTAGTAAACACTTATTAGATGTCACCAAGACGAAGGAGAGCGGACAGCGTAGAACGGGGGAAATGGAGCAATGGAGCATGCTGCTAAGGAGTATTCAACTAATAAAAATGTCAAAACGCATGAAGTTGATGACAAGCAAACGCAGAATGACAGCAGATCCTATGTGAGCAGGACGCACAAGGATTTTGCTCGAACTGCCTCCCCTGCCACTCTGCCCACATCTCTGCCTGTTTGCCTGCCTGCCAGCTTGCCTCTGGGTTGCGTTTTGCCTCTTAATACCACTATGAGCAACAATTTGACACACCTGCTGTGTGCGTGTGTGTGTGTGTAGGTGTGCGCAGAACTCAATTCTATTCCTGGCACTTATGTAACACGTGTATCTGTGTGTGTGTGTGTGTGTGTGTGTGAGGTTTAAGTTGCACTCTCTCCCACTTATTTCCTTCAGCTTTTCTTTTCCTCGCTAAACTTTCACAATTAAAAGTTGGAGATTTTCGCCACGCACGCATCGTTTCAATTTTTCTTTGTTGGATTGGCTTAAGTGCGACTTATCATATCAGCTGGCCAAAAGTTGTCTAAAAATATCTATATATATATTTATATATCTGTTTTGTACAATAATATATTAAATACACATATTTACTCGACTTTTAATTACGCAGCTTTTCAGTGCGCTCACGTACACGGCAATGTCGTGGTGAGAAAGTTTTATTCCTTTTACTTTTGCTACGTGTCCACGAGCAAAAAGCATTTTCAATAAACGTCCTCTTCTATTGCCTTCCCCTCTCTCTCTTTCCCATTCCCCTGCTCTTTCGCCCATTCCTCTTAGTATGCCCATGTCCTGGGGCGAATTGATAAACTTTTTGGGCATTTGGCCTTGGCCTGGTCAAAGGTCAAACAATAAACTTGTACGACCCAACATGCACAATGCCTATTTAAAATATTATCGTATTTCATTTACCAATTTACAAAATCATTGCGCCAGACATAAAAAACAACAATAACAACAGCTTTTAAGGACATCAGCTCAAGTTTCCAATTCAACGCGCTGCTCAAAAACAAAGTAAAACATGATATGGCAAAATATATATGAAAGAAAATGGGTTACAAATAAAAACATGTCTTAAAAGTTGTCAAGCACAATGAAACTGTGTCGTTGCTCTATTGTTCAGCCAAAAGCCGAACGATTAAAATATTTCCATGAAAATAATATACTATGAAAAATTATTTAAAATGGGTAAAAGGAGTATAATAAAGTTGTGCAATAGCATGCAACAGGCAGAGAGAAGCATCTGCGATACCATTTAGTATATACATTCTTGATCAGGATCAACAGCTCAGCCATTTTGTTCTGCTCCCCCATCTGAATAAACCGTTCTCAGAGACTATGAGCACTTGAGGCATTAAATTTATAATAGGTCCTCGCCCATACCGAGCATTTCAAGCTTATTTTATTTTGTAGATAACCATAATAAAAAATAATTATATTTAATTCTAATTCCAAAAAATTAATGTGCGTAAAATATCAGAGCTTAAAAATTTTCAAGCTGTCACTAAATTCAAATCCGTTATTATTTAATTCAATTAAATTATAAAAAATACACAGAGCTAAAATTGATTTAAAGCATATGCAACCAGAATATATGTAGTTTTGTATTGTTCACCAGTTATACCACTTAAAATTAAGTTCAAAGTTTATTGCTTTGTGGCATCAGCGTTTAGGGACGCAGCAAATTAGACAAGTAGAGAGCGGATACTTTTGCACACAGGGATACACGTGGTGCACACACACACACACACACACACACACACACCCATTCATACACACACTTATGGATTTACACACGTGGCGTATGCGCCATATATTAAGTATACGCCTACAAGACAAAACGCTGCATGTTTACGCTATGTGGCCCTGGATTCGCTGCCAGCAGCTTTGTCTGTCTGTCTATCAGTCTGTTATTTAAACAAAGCAATTAAAACGATTTTCCAAGCGCTTTCTTAGTAAAAAAAAAAAAAACAAAACAAACACACACACACACACACATACACACAAAACAACAAGAATAACAACAAGCACAGCTTGAGCTCTTCATGTGCTGTTTGCCCTTGTTGTACTAGTTCTTGTTGTTGCTGCTTTGTTTTGTTGTTTGTTTAGACGCAGGCATGTATACATAACATTTTCAGCAACAGCAACAACAAATTGAATGAACACGCGCCCCGAAAACATTTAATAAACACAAAAAGCATCAACAACAACAACAACAACAACAATAGCAACATTTCACAGGCTTCAGCGTCTGCCTTTGAAACTTAATGAAATGTAATGATGAGCGGTAGCTGAACGGTTACGAGCGAGACGAGGTGCCTAGTCAGCAGTCAGACATAGGCAGACGAGCAGACAGACACGCAAGACAGACAGTCGTTTTGATGTAAAGTGGAAATGAAAATAACAATAGTAAGTGTAAAGAACACAGCAGCAGCAGCAGCAGCAACAAAAACGACAACAAGGAGTAGTAGTAAAAGGGAAATGTTGGATCTTTGCATTGAAAATGAAAGTGAAATGAGACATGTGTAGTCTGACAAGCAAGTGAAAGTGATATACTTAAGACACATGCGGAAAACTTCAACAAATTGGAATGAAAACAAGTCGGTTTAATAAACTTTGGTCTTACGAAATCTGAATACTCTTCGCGTTAACATAATTAGATAAAATGTCTGTTTAACTGACAGAAATTTTATCGAATACTTAAGTCCTATCTGGCAGTTTCCAATATGTTTAGTTAGGTAAGGTGAAGGAGTTAATTCCCTTAATTTTTAATACTCCTGCAGTAACCATTCGATTTATTCTATTTCATTAACACGATAGTTTCTACAGAAATTGGTGTGAGCAACGGATAGCCTGGATATATTCAGTTATACGAATGAGATGCAGAAGTTCACATATCACACTTCTCAATATCAATTTAAGTAAAATATCTCTGGCAAGGTATTAAAACTTGTCTTGAAATTCTTAATCTTGCACACGGCGCTTAAGCATGTGTCAGTCATACATATGTACGCTGTCTGTCAATTCATTTCTGGCTTAGTAATTAATCCCTTTGACTCCCGCATGCTTAAATATAAAAAAAAAAAAAAAATATTTCACACACACACAGACAAATTTCACGTAAACTTTT
The DNA here is from genome assembly GCA_035041615.1 of Drosophila anomalipes. Taxonomy (NCBI): domain Eukaryota; kingdom Metazoa; phylum Arthropoda; class Insecta; order Diptera; family Drosophilidae; genus Drosophila; species Drosophila anomalipes. The sequence continues at coordinate 5,489,925 of JAWNKZ010000074.1, read as the reverse complement.
ACCATGCCAAGGGCAAAAGTTGAAATTTGGCTTCAAGCGAGAGAGAGGAAACTGGGCGTACTGAGGTTGGTTAGAGAAAATTGCTGGTTTTGGCTGCTGGAGAGCCTTTTAGTTAAGCAATTTTAATGCGTGCACAATTAATTCAACAACAGCCAGAAGGACTCCACTTTAAGCTCCACTTTTTGCTTGCTCTCTCCCTTTTCGAGGAGAGTCCTCAACTTGGCTGCCAGCTAACTTTATTTTTTCCCCCTTTTTCTGTTGCACTAATTTCCATACGCTACAAATTGCAGCGCAGCTTTTGCATTTTTTTTTTTAATGTTAGTCTCACGTGCGTTGGGATAGAAAAGTTTTCGAGGGCGCAGTTAATGTCAAATACAGCCACTTAACAACAGTTATTCCTGTTGCTGCTGCTGCTGCTGCTGCTGGCGTCGATTACCAACACATTTGTGCAAATCGCGCCGCACGTGCATGTGTGTGCATAACATTAATCTGCATACCGCCCCCAACCCACTAACGGTACGAACACATGTTACAGGCCACATCGGAGGAAGGAAAACAAATATGATAAAAAAAAAAAAACTGTAATTAACGTTAAGTGCTGATTTTTGCGATTCATTTACAGTTACGGGTGCTGCATTTGAAAAGATTAAAGAGGCGTTAGCAGCCAAGTTTTCCAATACCCAATACCCTGTATAGATTAAAAGAATCATAGAGTTATATGACATCTTGAAACACATTAAATATATAAATGTATAAATGCTAGATCGGCAGCAAAAACGTAATCGATTTGGCATTTTGATCTAGTTAGTTAATTTTAATTTATTAACTGAAATCTGTCTATGACAAATTGAGAGAGTTAAAGGCACCAAATTGACTATGATTGTATTATACATATCTGCATCCAGAGTATCTCCTAGTCGTGCGCTCTCAAGTGGATTACTAGTACTCGCCTTCCATGCTAATGTTAAAGTTCCATTTAGTGCTGTAATTTGTTGAAGTATTTAATGCATTGCCATGGATAATGCGTAGACACAAAAAAAGATACGTATTTAAATAATGTAAAAAGCGTCGAATTCAAAAGAAAAAAAATGGAAAAAAATGTTTATATCAATTAATGCTCCTGCCTTCTCTGAAGTGTAACAAATGTGAATGTGAGTGGGAATTTATCCAGCCATTTAAAAATATTTCAGAATTGCAGCTTTGTTATTTGTGTAGTCGAAGCTTTGAAGCTTTTCACACTGTTTTTAGTTCAATTTAACTTTTTTGCTGGGGAAACTCGATAAAAAAAACCCCATTCAATTAGAAAATTCCAAAGTAAGTGCACACATTTGGAAAAAAAAAATTGCGGATAGCGTATGGAAGGCCAAAACAAAGGTATTTAAAAATATCTTTCAATTTGACCGACCAGAAAAATTCCCATTGCGATGATTTTGGCTTCAAGAGTGAATTTCAAACATAATTGTAATCAAATTTTACATTTACCCCAATGCATTCATTAATTAAGTTCGTAACTTCAGTTTTAGTTGTTTCCACACAAACCTAAGCACCAATTAATTATCATCATTTATTTTGTGTGCTGTATCTTTTATAGCTACCACATTTAAATGCTCGCAAGCACTTGCGCTCAAATTAATGCTCGACGCGTATTCCAAACTGTTGTTAACTATCTTTAAATGTCAACTGACATAGTTTGCTACAGTTGAACTGTGCACCCCTAAATATGCTCTACATACATTTCACTTAAATGCCAGCCATATATCGCCTGTCTGCCTGTCTGTCTGCCTGGCTGCCCGTCTCTCAGTCTGTCCTGCTGATTACTCTGCTCTGTGCTCTGTGCTCCTCGGCTTGTCGTGGCAGCTGCCACACTCCACACTCTGCATAGTTTTGTTGCAGAGAGTCTCGTAGTCACACACTGAAATTACGTGACACATTTAAAAGAAAGCAGAACTAATGTCATAGCCACTGCAGAGCTTGGTTCGTTTCGTGGGCTGGGAGAGTTGCGTATGGAAGCGATGGGTATGCGGATGGGGATGGTGGTGATGGGCATGAGTGTGTTTGCTGGTGGTGGTGCTATCAGCATGGCATCATGGGAAAAAGCCCAGCCCAAACACTTTAGATGTCATTGTACCGCATTTAGATTGAGTTGCTCTCAGCAGCCAAAACATAACACACGCAAGAGGAAAAATCCTTGTGCTCATCCTCATTCTCTTCCTGAACCATTTACACAGAAAAAAAAAAAATTAGTTTGTAATGCCGTTCGTTGTAACAAGAAAAATAACAACAATTTGAGAGGCGAGTCGGTAAATTGGTGTGCCAAAAATTGGATTTACTGTCTTTAATTAAATTGTATTTAAATTTAATCAAATTACAAACTTCATGCTTAATTTGTGTTTCAGTGTAGTCACACTGTTTCGTATGCCTGACTTGTTAGTGTCACTTAAGCTCGAGTCTTTAGTATCCATCCTCCCACCTAAAAACACACATGCAGATGCAAAGATTTCTGAGACTGAGGCACTTGTATATAATTGTCTATGTAAAATTATACAACATATAAGTATTCTCTCATGATTTTTACCCCCTCCCTTTTTTTTCTTCCACCTCTGCATAATCTGAGTGGAGCTCTCCAAATAATCATAGGCATACATTTATGTGTAAACACACACACGCGTGCACACACACACACACACACACACATGCCAAATTTAACGCTGGCCTCATAAAATATTTATACACTCTGGCCAAATATTTAATTGTCAAACACGAGTCGGGAGCACAGAGATAGAGAGCGAGAGATAGAGAGAGAGAGAGAAAGAGAGAGAGAGAGAGAGAGAGAGAGAGAAAGAGAGAGAGAGAGAGAGAGCAAAGTTATGTTGCAGCCATATTTGCTGGCGCAAAGGCGTGTACAAATATTGATATCACGGCTAAAGCTCGACTCTCTGGCAGATTGGCGTGCAGTACAGTCAACAGTATTATGACCAGCGTTGACGATGATTTGTTTGTCGAATGAGTTCCAACCTAATACCTATCCTGTTCTATCAGTGCTGAAAATATTGAAAATTTAATAGTTTAATTGCACGGAAATCAACAAGCAAATAAGCTTCAATCCACACACACACACACACAGACACGTGTACACACACAAATGACCACAAGCAATTAAGCCACTGCAAATACAAAACAAATTGTGCATTTCCGTTCTAACGCGCTCTCTCTCTCTCTCTCTCTCTCCCCCTTTTTCTCTGTCTCTCTCTCTCCTTCTATATGTCTATCTCTCTATCCATTTGTTGTTTTGTTGCCTAGCTGCAATCTCTCTTCCCTCTCCCCCATTCTGGCTCAAAATCATAACTGATTAACGTTGGAAATTGTTATCAATATGCAATTAAGCAGCATTGAATGCCTGAAAATGTGCATGTCTTTGCCGCATCTGCGGTTTCTGCGAATTTCCCTGCGGTTTCCATAATCATCAAACCATTTTCGCTCCCCCACGGAGCTGTGTCTGGCATTCAATAGCTTTAATACCCTGCAGCTATTCGCTAAGTGTGTACCTAAAACGCAGACAAATAGTTCAGTTGAAAATACAATTTAAATAAACGTACAACTTAAGCCGTGTATAATGTAATTCTACGGCTTCTTTTGCTTATATACCTTAAGTTATTTATGCGATGATATTATTATTATTATTATTCTCATATTATGATAATATAGAATTAATAAGTTTTAGCCACTTATTCTATTGTTTTTTTAATAGTTTATTCTGTATAAGTACAGAAACTGTCAAAAATAAATAAATAAATTGTTTGGTTTATTTAATTGCTACGAAATTACACACTAAAGATGGAATATAATAAAATATTCATTTGTTTTTAAAAAGCAAGCAAGCAAATAGTTGAATAAAATAAATAAAAGGAAGTCTTTGTTTTCAAGTCTTTTGTTTGACTAAATAAATTGATCAGAGTTTGTTAAAAACTATAGCAATTGGTTCAATCTAAGAACCTCAATAATTGCTTGCTTCCTTAATGTTTAAGATAGTTAAACTAGAACAATATCATTTTGCATTTTAAGGAGTGTCTTCAATTCAGCACAAAGTGGTCATTAAATGAATCTCGCCACAGTCGACCATTTGACATTAATAGACACACAATATACAAAGAATGAAATTGGATTCATTATTGTGTAAAAGCCGCATTCAAGTCAAGTCTTGTGATATCCATGATAAACAGTTGTCACAAAGATGCATTTGTCAAAGTGAAAATCCAATTGATGTTGTAAATTGAAACTAGACAAAGTGCAAAGCTGCATGCCAAGAATTGAGAAATCAGGGCAGCTTGTTGTTGTACATGTGCTACTGCTATACAATACACATATAGACAGACAGGCATACGCACTGAGATATTACTATGCTCGTATGTGAATGCGATAAAGCTCAAGTAACAAAGCTATCTGCCTGTCTACACATCCATATTCACATCCACATCCACATCCATATCCATATCCATATCGAGCCGAAGGATGAGCAGGATAACGAGTACGCTGGTATCAAAAGTTATTGTGGCAGCAGCGGCGAAGTCACAGTCATAGTTGGAGCCAAGGATTATCAAAGTATTAGAGACAGGCAACGACCAGCAGCGGCGCGCTTGAATGAAGCTTGAGCACAAGCAGCTGAACTACATGCTCAAGATGTCGCTATACACTGAGCGAAAAATTAGATACAGTTTTCAGTAGAGGCAGCTCTCTAAGAACTTTCAGCATCATTTGCACTAGCGTTTTTCTAAGTTTCTTGTTTTTATCGCCTAAATTCTAATTCGGTTTTGCATATTGCCCAAAATTATGTACAATAACATTGAATAGGCCCAATTATTTTTCAACCAATTAAGAATGTGTTATATTGAGTAATAAAAGTGTAATAAATGTTAAGAGTGGAGCTAGATTTGCTCACTTGGCTGCCCTTAGGCGAAAAAATCCCTGAAAATAAACCATTGAAATACTTTGCTCGAAATCAATTCTTTCGAATTAAGTTTCAAAACCATTTGCAGTTTTGTTTTGTACATTTTACAGTGTAGCTGTAGCTGAGCTTTGATTGTAACTTTGCGCACTTTATGACGCCCGTTGTCTTTGCCAAAATGCCTCGGGGCTCATATGTGAGAGGCTCGGCAAGTTGGCGCGTCATAAAAACTCCAAGCCCCAAATAGGAAACGCACATGCATAAGTGAAAGACAAAAGGCGCACCGAAGACAAAAGCCGAGCAGCAAAACGGAATGGAAAAAGTAGCAACAACAACAACAGTCAAGAAAATATGGAAAACTACAGAAGCCACGGCACTTGACAACGTTTGTTGATAACAAGCAGAGAACAGGACGCAGACCCTGTATATTTGTATCTATATCACTCTCGGTCTCTCTCTCTCTCTCTCTGCCTCTGCTTCTGTATACCTCCTTTCCTGTCCGGCGGAAGTGCTCGGGCGTGTAGCTTGATAAAGAAAAGCAGTAGCAGCAGCAGCAGGATAGTGGCCAAGAACTCGACGCAGTTCGGCGACAAGTAAGAAGTGGAATTATTAACTGCTATTGCACTTTCGAGTGCTCCCTTGCGCCTGCCCTTGTCCCTGTCTCAGCCTCTCTCTCCCTTTCTCTTTCTCTATCTGTGAGTAATGTGCTTGGCCTGTAAAGCGGAAATGCAGCCAGCAGCGCTATGTGGCACCAGCTGCAACTGTAACTGCATCTGGCATCACAATTGCAGTTCGTAAATAAACAAGAAAATACAACTTTTTTTTTGACACACCAATGCTTAAATACCCTTGCACACCGGAGTTCACCTAGAGTTTTATAAGTTTTACCTAAAAGCCTATTAGTTTTTCTTTAAGAGCTTAACGAAACTTCCCAGGAATGTTAAGAGCCCAACAAAACTGGAAACTAGTAAATTTGTTTACAACTTTTTCATTTAATAACTAATCTATATATGTATATATATAATATATATGTGTAAATCATAAACTTACACATATCAACGGTAAAAAAAATGTATACCCTTTGAAAAGTGTATAAGAAGTGAAAAGTCATAAAGGAAATATGCTTTCAGATAAACGTTTCATTTGACATCAGATTTTATGAGAAACATATTATTTTCACTCGGCGAGAAAAACGCGCAGTTAAATAACGTAAAAAAAAAAAATGTTAATAAAATTTCGACGCAAAAAGTAAAGTTTTTCATGTTGGCCATTTGCCAGCAATCGGAATTGGAGTTGGCGAGTTTAGAATTTTGCGAAAAGTTCCATAAACGTCAGTCATTGATTTCTGCGAACTGGAATTTCCGTTGCAAAGTTTTGTTATTTCGAATATGTTTCATATTTTCGGTATTTGGCATTTGTTTGGCCCGCAGCCAAACAATTTTCCACGTTGCGTATGCGTAATATGTGGGCGACACTCTTAAGGGGGATGCCAGGTTGGGCATAACTATGGTCGTATTTAAACACATTTCATACTTCTCTCTGCCACATGGGTCGTTTGTTTGCCAAAAATTTAGCGCTCGATGCGTGCTAATATCGTGGTTTCACTTAATTAGTATTTGATGGGCCAACGCCTCATTAAACAAATAAAATTTGTTTTAGAGTGGAGTGTCAAATAACATTGAACGGCACTTTGATCTGTATTTTTTAATACTCGGTATATATTAATCTTTAACATATTTCAAATTTATTTTTATTGATATACAGCAAACTTATTTTTATATTTAAAACTCAGTTTTTATTTAATTAGTGAGAGCAACTTTAAACAAGAATATGTATAATATTCTCCTCTTCTTTTTTTTTCTACCCAAAATCTGTAAATTTAATTTTCACAAGCATTCAACGCAAATGCTCACAAAACAATGCAAAATACACATGCAGATGAAATGAAAACAAGAAAATACTATTAAAAAATTAATAGGGAATCGAAAAATACGAACATAAAATAGAAGTATACTCAACATTATGAACGAAAAATAGCTGAACTGTTCAATATAACAATTTAATTGTAAGACATCTCAATAAATAGAATGGATAGATTGATTGTCCAAAAATGCATAAAACACAAATTTGACTTCATATATACAACTTTCAATTACTCATTTAAACAAGCCAAATTGATTGATTTATAAACGCACACTTTGTAGCAATTTTCAGATTAGTATTTTTAATATGGATTAAATTAAATATCTAATACTATATATATATTTGAAGTACATTCAATCTCTGCGGTAATTTGTGTTCAATTCATTAGAGCTGGCAGCGTCGTAGAAGATGGTAATGATTTTCGTAAACATTGCCAAGCAAATAATGAAGCACACAAAAAGATGAGGTCACAAAAAAAGAATTACTCAATGATTCCAGTTTTTGTGTCTCACTTTAATCGGACACGAAACGGAAGTTGAAAAAATTGAAAATGGGAAAGGAAAAGCGAGCGAATTTTTGAACGTGTTAATGTCGAGTCTAGGTTGCTAACAAGTAGACAAACAAAGTTAAAGAGAGCGAAAGAACAAATGATGACAGCCATTGAGAAATGAAATGAAATCAACGCCATTATTATTTTTGGACACGCCCACTCTCCCCATCCCCCCGCCCACCCCCAACCACTTCTTAGTTGCTGCCGCCCATTTCGGCACTTGCTGCTTCTTTGGAGCAACGGCATCTTCATTTTTCCGCCTGTCTTTTGGTATTCCTTGCTCTTGGAAATTTTGCGTTTTTCTCCCAAATGAAATTTAATTGCAAAAAATAACAAACAAACATAAAAAAAAAAAAATTTAAAATGAAAATGAAAATGGGAAGCATAACAACAGTGGAAAATAAACAAAGACAGAGGCACCAACGTTTAATTCATTTGCATTGCTCTCCCACGGCTGTCATCAGCAAATGAATAAATAAAAGAAAGTGTATCTCATCTGGCCTTGGTTTATATTGTGGGAGTTCGTAATTGGACTGAGATTTCATTGTCTTCGACTGTAAAGTGCATACCAAGTGCGTGTCATGCTAAAATTAAGTTGATTTCCGGTGGAGTAAAACAAATAACATTTCCATCATCTTATGTGGATAGTACAGAAGATAATGAAAAAAGATGAGTGCAGTTGAAATGTAATATATATTTTTTTTTATTAAATTCGAATTTCAGTAAGTAAAATACTGTTTAAAGTAAGAATTGTTTAAGAGTAATCGCATATAATATACATATTTGTATATATTATTATATTAATAAATAACAAAAGGGTTTCAGACTGCATCGCAAGAGTGGACACCCTAAAGTTTTCCATTTAAAAAAAGTTTTCGGACTGCTAAGCACAAGTGGACGCCCTAAATTTTTCCAATATACATTTTCCACATAGCTCCTCATTCCAAAGTTAAAAATATGGTTTTTATATCCCGAACTCGTTTAAAATTGGTAAAAAGCAGGAGGAAGCATATCCAATTTAACTTGAATTATAATAAATATTTAGATATATTTAAGCCACAATTGCGTCCAATCGACTGTTTCAATAGCACCCACAATTTAGATGCTGCAACAGCGTGAGTTGCCATGCCACGTGCCTCATGCACTCAACATTTCACTTTCAATTTGCATGGCTAAAGCCAGTTGGTGTTTATGGCCAACACGCGTGCATGGCAAAAGCCGAAAAATTTCATAATTCATAAGCGACGCGGCTAAAACCGACACTGTGGCAAGCAAAGCGACTGTATTGCAGCAATGGAGAGCAACACTTGAATTTGCTATTTGTGGCAGGCAAACAGAAAATTATATTTTAACAACTTAATAAACACACTGGACACGGCCAACATTTGAATATTGACCGCTAAAAACGGTATGGAGAAGGGCAGGAAGCAGTTTGGAGTGAGAAGGGCCAGCAAACGTCCATTTGGCGCAGCTTCTCCTAGTGATGGCTGACGAGTAAAGCGTGCAGTTTGCGTCATCATCAACGAAATCCGCTCGCTTTTTATTTGACTGCCTCTCCTCTCGCTTTTTTTATGACAGTGGTGAAATTTATATAATAATCATAAAAGCTGAAGAACATGACCGTTGCGGAAATGCTGCGATTTATTTGTATTTACACAGTGTGTGTGTGCTTCTGTATCTGTAGTTGCCTTTTTTTATATGCCGCCAATTGATTTGACTGGCAGTCCAGCAAAAAAAGGGGGCGAGGCGGCCCGAGGGCGTGCCATGTATGGGATGTAAGTGTGCATGGCTTGGGGATTGTTTTGCGCTCACATTGGCACATAAAACCGAAACATTCACAAATGCACGACTTGATGCGGCACAGTTTATGAGCAGGCAGTTTTTTTTTTACTTCGCTTCCACTTTTTTATGACACAACAAACACACACGCTGCACATCTGATAATGGAAACTGAGGGGTGAGCTGTGAGTGGTGATGAGCTTGGGAGGCTGGCAAGGCTATCAAACGAGATTATTGTTGAAATTAAAGAGCATATAATGAGAAAACATTTAATGAATTAGCGAAGGGAACTGAAGGTGATCCACTAAGAGAAATGAGCAGCAGCTCCTGTATTTTATGTCTAATGTTCTAATTAAATTACAATATTAATCTTGAGGTCAAACCTTATACAATAAGGCCTGGTTTTTGAAAATCTTTGAGGCTGTACTTTTAACATGAGAATCAAGCCAAAATCTCCTTTTCAATTTTAAATGTTATATTAATTGAGCGGTCAGACCATGATCAAGAAATCCTTGTTTTTGTGCCAGTGCATGAAATAAATTTATGGAAATATCCGTCCTTAAATCCAAATTGTTCTTTAATACACACAATACATTTGACGAAAAATTATTTATTTATTTATTTTGGCTAGTCGCAATTGAACCTAATGGAATATTCGACATGCTACGCGATTTCGCTCGAATTTGAATATTAAAAAGTTCACATCATCACAATTTTCATGGCAGACAAGGTAGATATTCCATATCGATTATTGTAAAAACCATTGCTTTTTTGTTTGGTTTCCACTGTTCGCTTGGCCAAATTCAAATTACTCCACAAATCAGCCAAGTGAAACACGTGGCATTTTTAATTCCAACCCGGCAAAAGAAAAAACTGAAGTGTGACAATAAAGTCAAAAAAAAAAACAAAAAAAGAATGGGAAAAATGTCATGCAAAAAAGTTGAACATAATTTGTTCAGCAATTAAAATGAGTAAGCTAGATTTTCGTTCGGAACCCTTTTTGCTATATGCATGGTTAAGGAGCTGCCCAATGCTGCATGCCGCTTGCCTCTCTTACCACTTGCCACTTGGAGCTGTCAATTACATTTTGTGAACGGTCTCCGAACAATATTCCCTACATCCATAGTCCACCCATGTCAAATTCATTTTCCTGTGCATGCATGCGAAATTCAGTTCACTTCTCCTGAATTTCATAATTTTTTTCTTACTTTTTCAGCTTTTTCTTTTATTTCCATTTTTTTTTTTTTTGGGGCATTTGATTAACATTTAAATCTGCTTCTGGACAATTCCTGGCTCAGTTACTTGCTGCATTTGACAGTTCCGTATGTGTGTGTGTGTGTGTGAGACTGTGCGTGAGTGTGGCATGCCACCAAAATTTCTTCTTCTATGTATTTATTCGAACCGTTTCGTCCTGTGTGTTTATGACACACAATAATCAATTGTTTCTGGCCATGTGCCTTGGCCTTACTTACTGGGCTTGTCTGTGTACATCATCAAGTGACAGTCGACGAGTGTATGACTCTGCTTCTGTGTGAGCGTGTGTTATTGATGATTCTCCTGGTGCAGCAGCAAATTGTTTATTGTTTATCGAAATGAAATATTATTGGGGTCCATGCAATTTGGATGTGCTGATTGTCCAGACGAAGTGCTCCTTCAAAACGGAATGCTATCCAGAAGATAAAGGTGATGGTGTGGAAAGAAGAAGAACAAGTCACAAGTCAGTAGTTTCAATAAGGCTGAGAAAATCGGGCAAAGTATGAGAGTCCAATATTTGATGTGTGATCACAAACAGAAACAGAAATATGAGCAACTCCCAATTTTAATGAAAATTTGATTGTTGACGCACTCGGAATTTAATTGGAAAATTCTTATTGCTGGAATTTTCGTGTCAGTATATTGAAGTTGTATAAAAGCACGTAAATTTCTTAATTTTTTCACGCTTAAACAAGTGAGAACTTTGCAGCCGAGTTTAATCGAGCGAAATACACAGAATTAACAGAAAGACAATTAAGTTGGCAATGCCAAAGCTATTCTAAGACCTTCAGCTGCCGTTACTTTGTCAACACTGCATTTCAATTTGAAAATACAAAACGCATTGAATTTTAGTCAAACACCATTACGAACACACTAAGCCCTAATCTGTGCACTTTAGTCGTTAGTAATCTCTGTTTTCTTTGACATTACACAATTCGTTCGAATCGCTCGCATTTGCTGCACTCTTAATCTGTGCTTAAGTTCTTGTCGTAACAATTTTGCCATCGGATGCAAATCGCAATTCGGAATGCAAATTCCATATGATATTTTAAACAAAATCCGATTTGTCTGATGCACACGAATATACTCAACTAACGACAGCTCAATTCAATTTGCAAATAATAAAAAAAAAATAGAAAATCGAGTCGAGATGATATCAAAAGAAGAAAATATCTATATTCAATGAATTGACGCGAGGCGAAGCTGCCTGTTGATTATGCTCTCTGACGCTGACTCTGACTCTGACTTTGATTATGATTACGATTATGATTATGACTTTAGATGGGGAGCGAGAAATGCGTTTGCATCGTTGCCCTGTTTCGTGTTATGATGTCCTTACCAGACATTGAACCGCATTAAACTATGCATAAATACACATTGCGATCCTTGCGTCGCGTTCTCGTCTTCATCATCCCATATGCCCCCGAAAGGCACTTGAGGCGATAAAGGGGTGGCGGTGGGGATGGTCATGGGTTATGGCAAATGCAATTTGATGCAGACATTACGACTACATGACGATTTTATCGTCGAGTGTTGTGTGTACACACACACACACACACACATATATGTATGCACATATATTTCGACATATGGCTTACAGCTGGCGGGGCTTTTCAGACATCAGCAGATAATACTCACACACACACACACACACACACACTGAGAGAAATATAACTGCATGGAGCTCTCGTGCCCGAGCACTCTTCACCCTTTGCCTCCGATGATGCTCTTAAATATTTGCATAAAAAACTACATTTGCTTATATGGCGGAATATGGTAAATGGTCTAGAAGTTTGCCTCATGCTTGTCAAGGGGCTGCTTTTCCTTTAACTCTGCTCCGCTCTGATATGCTCTGCCTTGCTTTGCGTTGCAGTTGCAGCAACAACAAAAATAAAACCAACAACAGTAACAACAAAATCCATGCCATAATCAACACGTACTTACACAAGTCTGGACGAGGCGGGGTTAGTTATATAGAAACGACAACGATTTAAGTATGGAGCAGTTGCAGCAACTGCTTCACTCAGCGATTTCAGCGCATTTAAAAGTTGAAGCAAAGTTGAAAGGCCAAAGATTGCAATTCATCTAAGGTTGCAAAATTTGCTGCATAAATTGTATTTAACTTTTGTTTTTGAACTTTGAACAAGAAATTGAATATTGAACGAATATATTCCGGGTTTCATCAAAAAGTTTGCCATATACCTTAAACAAGAAATTATACAAAAAAAAACTACAACTCTTGAAAGCAAAAACAATACAAATACAAGTTTCCAATGGTAAATATAATTGTAATCAATACTTTGCTTACATAATACTATAATGAAATCAAATGGTGCTTGGGCCAGGCTAAGCAGCAGCCACAAGATGATTAAACAGCTCTGAATAGCCCTCCCTCTCTCTCTCTCTCTCTCTCTCTCCCCCTCTCTGTCTCTCAGGAACTTGGCTTAAGTAAATAGATATATATTTTAGGCATGGGGAACTAGAAGTTTCCACTGAAGGACTTACCATAAATAACTATATGTAGTATAAGTCCACTCACAGGACGACCTTGGCCAGGGTTTCGTTGCCTCCTTTCTTTTTCTCATTCTCATGATCTCATTCTCATTCACATATCTCATTTGCTGCTGCTCCCGCTGTTCACTGTTTGCAGGCATTTTATCATTTTACTGTGTTGTTTCAAGTAGTTTTGTGTTCTATTTTCTTTTTTTGTCTCCCTATCCTTGTTTTCTTTTTTCTGGTTTTCCTGCTCCGACTGTCGACTTTTTCAAGATGCAAATGTCCATTTAACTGAGATTTATGGCACATGGCCAGATTATTTATTGCAATTTATTTTATTTACACGCTATCTGAATGTGAACACACAACCGCTTCTCCTGCTCCTCATTTCCTTTCCTCGTATAGGTGGCGTATGCGTAATATCTGCGTTTTATAGAGTTGTTGGCCTAAGCAAACTGCAAACAAAATGTTTACAAATTATTATGGGCCATTGGATTAAAAGCGCGCCCATAAAATTGCCAAAAATAAAAAATAGATAGATAGGCCAACGGCAGGTGGCCAATTTTCAGGGCAGATTTCGTCTGCTGAGGGATTTGTTTTGGCGCCCTGCGTTTCCCTATATCGTATTTATTGGCATCGGTCTGTGTCTCCCTCTCTCTCTGTCTCTCTCTCTCTCTGTCTCTCTCTATGCCAAATACATAAATTGTCAGTTAACGGGTTGCAGGTGCAGCTGCACACAAATATCCTCTGAAATTTAAATAGCTTAATACAATTTGAAACTGACCAAACAAATTCCCGCGAAAAAAGTGCACTACGCTCTAAAAATGCAAATCTCGACTTGGAGATGCCCTGTTAAACAGATGAATTGTACTTGTTTGCCGTTAACTTAACTAAACTAAATTGTGTTTTGTGAAGCTGATCTTTATTTGTAAGCTGTTTTCATGTCAAAAGAGTGCAGAAATGCCTGTATTCAAAAAAAATTATATATTTATTTATATTTATATAAACCTCAGCGCATAATGAATGCCACATAAATTCGCTGCGAGCACTGGTTTTTCCTGACTATGATTTTGTAATAAAAATGCATTTTTATTACGAAAATAAATTGCACTGAATGCTGTTTTTTTTTCTTTTTACTTTTCTACCCATTGTCGAGTTGTTTGCATAACTAACTGCATGGCGAATCAGGGTCTGTGAGGGCGGCAAACAAATTGCATTGCAGCCATGCTTTAGCCTTTTGGGTTATGGCTCAAAGCATGATAGAAAAAATAACTCGGATGGCCATTTAAAGTGCATTAAATATAGTGAATCTCCTTTCAATACAATCCGTTGAAATTATCAATGCAAATCGGGGGCAATTATAAATGATAAATATAATAATAAATTTATGAGTTAATTGCTTAATGCTTAATGTAGTCGAAATATATTGCTTATTTGGCTAATTACCAAATGCTAAATGCGGCGAATGGGTAATAGAAATTAATTGTATTTTGCTTGTGGATACAAATAGTTGTGGTCTAATTACGAAGTTAAATGACTTGAAGTCATCCTATTGGAGGCAAATTCAATTAAATAAAATTACAAAAATATGGAAAACTTAAGCCTTTCATTGATAATTGTTGTTTCCCTTTTTGTATACATCGATTTAGTTAGGTCTATAAACCATATATATATATATATATATGTATATATATATATCTAAACTTATTTAAGCCTCTTTTTGCGTACCAGCAAGCAAAGCTTTAACAAATAACTGTTGAATGTTTTTTTGTGGCACAAAGCTCCAATGCCAAATCCAAAATGGCGGCCAACAAAAATGACGACAACAAGAATACTACAACAACAGCAGTCGCGTCAATCCTTTAAAACTTTTATTGTTCATTCGAGCATAAACAAAAATGTATCGAAATAAATAAAAATAAGCACACACATACATACACATACCTATGTGTGGCGACAAGCAACAAACAACAAGAACAACAACAACAAAACTAATATGCTTTAATGGCTTAGACTTTCAGCACTTTGAATGGTGGCAGCGAGACAGGACAATGTTATCCTTTCTGCCTTTCGCTGCGCAAGCAAGTCAAATGGATATAAAGGCTATCCCCCCCCCCCCCCCCCCCACAATCAACCCTCCCTCCATCAACCCTCTATCCCGCCCAACATCCGGCTGCATATGTTTGGCTTGACTGGCGTCTCTGCTTAATGCGCAAAATATTGCGATGATCAATAACAATCGCCAGACCGCACAACCCCAACCAAACCCCCCCCTCCCCCCACCCCCCGACAACCAATCCAAAATCACAGTAGCCGCCACATTCTATAGACGAACTCTGCTGCTGCTGCTGCTGCTGTTGGCCCTGTTAGCATCTATCAGCCATGTTGTTATCATGTTTGGCGTCATTATTGTTGTAATTTATTAACGCACACAACATTTTTCGCTTACGCCTTCGTTGTCGGTCTGTGTGTGTGTGTGTGTGTGTGTTTGAGTGTGCGTGTGTATTTTTATCATCACATGAATGAAGACTGCGACAAATGCGTAGCAAATACAGCAGCATACATACACACACACACACACACACACACACACACACACACGCACACAGCCTCCTCTATGTTTCAGTTTTTGTGCATTTGATCTTTCAATTATGGTTGATGCTTGATTTATAATTGAACGCCAGCTTGTGGGCAGCAAACCAAAAGCCCAATCAAATAGGTTTAACCAGGCAAAAATGGGTATTATTGGCATGCCACAGATAGCAAACGAAGAGAGAGTTGGCCAATAGCATAGAGGAAAAACATCGATTTGTCTGTGCATTTTCGTGTTGTGGTTGGTTTCAGTTCAAGCGAAATACAAATGTCTTTTGTATGCCTTCTTTTTTAGGTCTTGGCTCGTATACATTTGTATAGACAAATGACGAAAAACTAAAGTTTTAATAGAAGAAAAAGACATGATACTACAAGTCAAGAGATAAATATCGTTATAACTTGAGCAAAAGATCCGAAATGGGTTATGGATAGCATAGTTTGTATTACAAACTTGAATAGAACGAGTTAGAAAATTCCATTTAATTTCGCTGATGAATACGGAACAATCAGTTTTTCCACTTACTTGTTTGTGTCAGATGATTACGTTATTCCTTAATGTACTTAAGCTATAATTAATAATCCAGTTGTGACCCTGAAGGGTACATATAATGCTGAACCTTATAATTGGTAGACCATATTTACAAGATCCATATTCAATAATGGGACGCACAACCCAGGACACCAAAGGCTGCTCAAACTTAAGCTTGTGCCAAGAAACTGATTATTTTGCACCCAACAAATATTTGTAATAAAAAAAATAATTTATTTAAATTAAAAACGAACAATTTATTATTATTCATATATATTTTTTATCAAGCAGTAATCTATGTATAATTAGCCAATACTTAGTAGAAGGCAATCTTTAGTCTAAGTTTGGTATTCTTGGTATTCGCCACTTCGCTTAAAGCTTCAAGATTTATTAGCTTAATCAATAGCCGACGAGCGGAATCTAAATAAAGATCTAGTTTCTGCTCAATTACTTATTGCACTTGAGTGCAAACAGAACAGTTTCTCAAACTCACTTGGCCATTAATTTCGTGTGCATCCGTGTTGCCCCTTGTTAGCTGTCAATAGCAATGTTGCCGCCTGGTGGCTCACAGATGCAGATGCAAGTTACTGTTGCAGACCCTAACCACCACTTTGATAGCTACCCCTGACCACGTGAAGACAAACATAGAGGGAGAGACAGAGAGAGGGAAAGAGAGAGAGAGAGAGGGAGAGAGTGAGAAGTCGGTGCAGCACTCGCCAAATTGCAACACTTGATTGACTTTCACAGCACATTTATTTTGGACTCGTATGGATTCTAAGACTGCGCCAAACACTGCTGCAGTAGCCAAGTTTTCAACGACTTTGGCCAAGTTTAGAGCTAAAAGCAATTCGTGGCAACTTCTCGCCAGCCCCAACATAAAGTTGCACCTTAGCCACAATTCTCAACTCGCTGCAACTCAGCAGCGTCACACCTGTGTGAGGCGAATTGTAGTGCAGTCTTCCTTTATCCAGCTTAATGTGCAATTTATTCATTTTGGTTTTACTTTCAGTTTTAGTTTGCAATCGATTTCATGTAATTTCATGTGATTTTTCTTTTGTTTGCCACAAATTACAATTTGATAAATTGATTTGCAGCCAATTCATGTGACAGTGCCGCATATGCAACACGCTCCTTTTGCTCTCGGTCTGTCCCTTAGTCTATATTTTTGCCACCGAAACACAATTTGTAGGCAACACTCAATGCTGCCTGCCACGCTTCGACAATTTGTTACGCCACAAATGCCGCGTGGGCGGTGCGGCAGGCGTGGCAGGCGTAGCAGGTTCTATGTGTACTACATAGCTTGTAGATGTAGCTTCAATTGCATGTTAGGTTTGTATACACTGTAAATTTTGATTTTGGTCTAAAAGTAGGTTAGTTTTAATAGCACAAAAGAAACATAAGTACGACCAATAATTTATTAATTAATTATAAAAGGAAACCAAAATAAAGCATATTAGGAGAAGTATAATCAATAAACGAATAGTAAAAACTGTAAAACGTAGCAAATATTTAAAAAAAAATTAAAATTATCTCTTGAACACATCACTTTAACAATTCTTATTCGGAATTCTTCAGATCTTAAGTACAAGGTATCTTCTAATGCATTATTGCCGACTACCGAATATTGGTTCACTTCGATAGGCAGTGCATTTGATTTAGGACTTTTAGGTTGTAGTGGGTCTCCTTCTCGTCTGACCCAATTTACGACACATTCGATTGGCTTGAAGCATATGTGGCTGGCTCTCCTTATATGTATGTATGTATGTATGTATGTACTATAAACCAAGCCGCTATATCTTTTGCGAGCTGGGCTGCGACAATTTTTTATTGCCAGAGCACTGGTGTTGCGGCTTTGACAAAGTCGGCACTTGGCTCAACTCGTTTCGATTCTACTCGACTCGACTCGACTCGACTCGACAGTTGTTTTTGAAGTTTTGCATGGCCTTTGCTTTCTGTTGGCCTGGTGAGGGTCTTCCCCTTTGGCGGTTTTTTAGTTCTCAGTAAGTTTCGAGAACATAAATCACTGCCGCATAGTTTCATTCGTATTGCTAGAAATTCTGCTTTGGTTAAAGTGTGTTCAGCACTAGCCCCACCTAATTTTCTGTGTGTGGGGATGTGTGTGGCAGCTCTCAGCACAGACTGGCTTTAAATTTATTGTTGTTGTCAAATGCAGGCGTCAAGCAAACCCAATTCCAATATCTCAAACCTTAAAATGTTTAGATTCTTACACTCACCAAAAACTAATTTAGCTTAGTAGTTGAGAAAAGTGCACTGAAAACCATTCATTCATTTCTTCAGTATGTGAATTTATTGAAAGTAGAAAAACTTTCCCCTAAATCGTAGCCTTAAATGCATTTTAGTTTTTCTGTACTTTTAGCTTTAAGAATACATTTCTTAGCTTTTTGAAAACTGTAAGTGCAAATAAATCTTAAAATTCATTAAAACTTATATTTGAAAAACAATAACCCTCATTTTTAGTAACATAACACATTGCCCAGTGTACACAGGAGCAACCAATGCAAGAATCTTCACTAATTATGCAAGGCTCATTGTTAATCGTCATGTCAGGTGAACATGTAAAAGAACATCAGCAACAAAAACAAAAACAAGAACAAGAACATCAACATGAACACATGGCTAAAGAAAAGCAGTTGTAAATGATTTTAACCCACTTTCGTACATTTTGACAGACAGAATTTCCATTTGCAACATGCTTTTGTCATTTGCGTAAATTAATGCCTGTGAGAACTGAAGAAGCAACTCGACGAGTGGCATGCTACAGCAGCGGAGGATGTGTGACTGAAAGCGGCAAAAATGAAAGATGAGTTAAGTGCTACTTGAAAGCAGTTGGTGCTGCTAAAGAACATTACATTCATTTGAGATTTACACACAAAAATCAGCTACAGATCAAAGTGCACTATAACTAAAATATTTAAGAAAACTTGAAAGAATCTGACAATGGAGTAAGTTATGGCTGTGAGAGTGTAATTAGGAAAGTAGTTAAAGTTCCATCAATCCAAGACACGCTAAAGTCTTGAGTCGCCTTAAAGTCAGCAAAAATATCTCATTGGGTATATAAATGAAAATTAAATAATAAAAAGTTAATTGAGATACTTTATAAATAGTTAGAATGCTATACTCAAAACAGCAAGACCAATAAAAACCCTGAACCAAAAATAATATATCTGGGTATACTTTAATTTGTAACAAAAGTTTTAATAATCCTATTGTTTAACTACACTTGCTAAAAAACTCAATTGATACATATTATTCCTTTTCATTTGCAACATATAAATATATGTATGAATACATACATGTATATGAGTTTATCTAGTTCGCTTCCCTTTGACCATCTTTCATTTATTTAGCCAGAACGCAATCTCCGATAAGGCTTACAATTTGTTTACCATTTGCCAAAAGTCAAAACACACACATACATCCCGAGATACACATATTGAAATACACACAAACAACTCCAACAAGTCTGGAATACTTTTTATTTATTTTTATTGATTTTACGGGCATTTGCCAGCTTTAAGCTTTAACATTTTTCGTTTCCGCTTTTGGCACGGTTTCGCAAAAACATTTGCAGTTTTTTGCTATTGGCCTTGTTTTCTTTTTATGATTTACTTTATTTACTTTTGGTGTGTTTTTATAGTTAGTTCATAGTCTTTGTATCTGAGTGTGTGTGTGTGTGTGCAGTTGTATTTGCGCCGGTATCTGCGTGTGCTATTTTCCATGATGCTGACATAAATCTGTGATATATTGCCATGCAGCTGTCGGGCCGAGCATTTTTTACCACGTTTTCCAACGCTTAGTTTTATTTAGCGAAAAGCTTTCACCTCACGTTCTCTCTCTCTCTCTCTCTCTCTCTCTCTATCTCTTCCATTCGCCCCATCTCTTTCACTCTTAGTCTCCATCTCTTTCTAGCGCTTTAAGCCACATCGCCAACACGTTAAAAACTCTACACAGTAATCCCTGTTGCCGTCCAAATCAAATCATAAGCTTGTCCAACAAAACGCGACGCGCTGATGACGAAAAAGCCAAATTTTTCGCCAAACATCACCCACCCCTCCACATTCCCCCCCCCCCCCCCCCCCACACAGCAAACTCCCTCCAAAAATCCAATTCTACAAAAGTCATTATATAACAAGTGTTGGCCACATTCCCAGCGGACACTTGAGCATAATTAATGCGCTGCCCGCGAAATGGGCACAGAAACACAAAACGAATCTCGTTGGCTGCTGCGGGGGCTGGATTGTAAGATGTGGCTGCTGATGCAGAAGCCGCAGGGCTCAAAAACTCCGCAATTGTCGCTCTCAAATTAATTTGTATAATTTTGCAACAAAAAAAAAGTATAAGTAGAGGAAGAAAAAAAAATAAAATTGAAACCAGGCAACGAAATTTGCGACCACTGGGGAAATGCCTGCATTCAAATAAAGTTTTGTGCGCCCCGAAAAGTAGGCAATTATTTTGGAAATAGCTAGAGCAAAGCAAGGCATTTAATTAATGAGAAAGTACATGTTGAATACAGGTTGCTTAGCTGCCAAGCACCAACGAAAGCGGTATGAGCAAATAATTTAAAGCACTGATGGCCAGATAGTTCTATGTGGTTAAGTGTATTGCCTGAATAGGTGCGCCGAATATATAGCTCAAGCTGGCTAAATTGGGAAAGAGTAGCAGGATGACAATAGATTGGGTACGAGGACATGCCAGTATTTCGGGAAAGGAAGTTGCTGTCGAACGGAGACAGCTCACCTCTCTGGAGTAGGGACTCGAACCGACCAAAAAGTACTGAGAAGTGCTGACAGGCTTCTATTGGAGCCAATCTGTAGTAAGAGACTTCTAGGCAACCAACTGTTATCTAGTTAGGATTACATCAAGCTTTCCGAAGGGACACTGAATCTGCCTTGTGTATGATCAGACTTCAGAACACATTCTGGGTGAGTCAGTAGACTGAGACTTTCTCAATTGGAGGCTCACATCTTCAAGGATAGATAAATGTTAGCTAGATAACGAGCTATAGCTTACTTATCACCAGGAGACACAATGGATCCAAGTGGTCGCAGTGCACTAAGTTTAACAATAATTATAATAAAAAATAATCCAAGTTGCTGTATTATAAATTATATGCAATTAAATAAATGCTTATTTAGTAACATGGCCAAATTAAATATCTCAAACTTAACCACATTTCGCCATCATTTACTCTATATTGATGTTGTATAAACAAGGCTTAAAGCGTTATATAGTTAACGCCGGCAGCAACCAGCTGACCATAAATAATCAAATCTTCCACACAATCTGCAAACAGATTTTGCGTTTCTAATAAATTTCACTTTGTCGAGCAAGCAAAACGCCTACGAAGAGCAAGAATATATATATATATATATATATATATATGTAGTGTAATCTATAGTATATATAGTAGATAGTGTACATATACTTATCGCCGACACAAAAAGCGATTGAAGCTTGAAGGCTGCTCAGAAAAGAAAGGCAAAAAGCTATTTGCCAGACAAGAAAATATAAAAATTTATATTTATATTTATGTCATGACAATACATCCTACATATATATATTTATATATATGTATATTTATATATATATATATTTATATATATATACGGATAGGGTAAATTTTGCTATATCACAAAAACTATGGGTATAAGAAAGAACTGTTTGTATATTTATTCGCATAGAGCGGCAACAAATTATGGCTTACTGATTTTATAAGTGTTTTTTTTTTTTCTCTTTTTGTTGCCTGCTGTCAAGGACGCGGTCCTTATATAAATATATATAGATTATATATGCGGTGTGAAAATGTGGTTAGAAGTCAATAACATAATAAAAACGTTGACGCCTGCGAAGGTCGCACGCCTCAGCTGAAACAGCTGCCGCAATGGACACCCAAAAACAGAAAAAACCCCAGAAACAGAGAGAGAGAATGGGATATATTTTAGCTCAAAAACAGCAAACCGAATCTCTCATTGCGGAATTTTGTGTGTTGTGTGTGGCTCTGTTCGTCCATTTCGGTTGGGAACAATGTGAAAACAAAAGTTTCATTGCATAACAATAGGCGCAATGGCGTGCCACAAGCAGCATTTAAATATAAATACCTGCTGGCTCGAGCAGAAAAAAAGCTCACGAAAACCGCCGCTGGATAAAAAAAAAAACCGCAATGAAAAGTTTCTCTACTTTTTACAGGCAATTTACCCCTCCCCCTCTCTTCAGCTGCCCCTTGGTCCATTCACTCACTCATTTGTATTTGGCCGTTGTGGTCGCTGGCACGTAAAAGAAAAAGTGCAGGTGGCACAAAATAAACAAACTTCAACTTTCTGCGCACTAAAAAAAAAATCCACAAAAAATGTATAAAAAAACAGACACCAAAACAATTCTAGGAAAAATATCTAAAAATGTAAGAATAACAAATGCAAAACAGAAATGGGGCACCGAATTTACAGCAAAAAAAAAATTTATTTATTATTTTGGTTGCAGGCAAAAGCATGAAAAATTTGTTAAGCTTTAAATGGTTTTCTCTTTTTTGTATCTTTGGTTTACGGTGTTAATGTACGCAAATAATAGCGAACAAATACTCGTACATATAACGTGGTAATACGCACAGGTGGCTAGCACAGATGGTCAGAATGGAGATTAATCTAAGACTGGGGTGTGAGCTTCTTGTGTGCGGGGAATATCTGTGAGTAGCCAAGTGGGTGAGCAGTGAACCAATAAGATGAGAAAAGCGGTCGCTACTCAATAATTTGAAAACTAATCGCCACCCTTAAGCACAGACATATATAAAATGTATGTATGAATAACAATATAACATTTATTTTAAAAATTCAATTAATATCTACTCTCAAATGAGCAAAAGGAAATCTAGAAAATCTGGATCCCTTAATTCTTTCTAAAGTTCTCAACTTATTTCAATCCATATATTTTCTGCAATCAAGATTATGTAGAAAGGTTTCTTATAAGAAAAACCTCGAAGTTTCAAATCAGAATTATTGTCGTCTGATAACTCAATATATGGCATCAGACTTAGAGTGGGAAATCCTCCGTTTATAAGACACTTCTTTCCATCTCCAGTACAAGCAAGATACTTCTCCCGTTAAGCAAGATAATTCTATCTAACTAATTTCAATCCTTTAAAATTTTCGTATTTTACATTCCAACAATTTTAAAATTCAAATGCTCAAAACGACATATTCCCACTTCTAATAAGACCAGCATTTATTAAACTTTGTTTGCTTTAAGCAGCACAATTATGCTATAAAATGTACTCAACTTGATGAAAGCGTTTAAACTCAACTTTAAGCTAATTAACGTAAGGCTCTTACAAACAACAAGAGCAAAGGATTTAATTATCAAACAAATTTAACTAAGCCAAAAACAAAAAATTTCACTTTCTACTTTTAGTGTGCGCACCCCAACCGGACTCGCAGCAAAACTAAACTGAACTGAACTGAACTGAGCTGAGCTGAGCTGAATTGAAGAACTGGAGCGTGGTTTCCCAAAGTAAACTAAACAGCAGGTAAAAATTGTGCAAACAACTCGACTTGTAATTAGCGCTAAGAAAAAACGCCTTAAACGAATGCTGAATTAAAAATAAATAATAACAAGAGTAATATTGTTATATATATATATATATATAGATAAATATTCCGAATAGTTTAGGATAAGCATTACGAAAAGCCAAGCTGCCTTCAAGCCAAAGCAAACCATTTAATATTTGTCACAACTGTTGCTTTTATGTAATGAATACGTACACACACATATATATATATATATATATGTATATATAAATATACAAACCATTTTACTTTACGTGTGGACTGTGTGGACTGCCTGCACAAACAGTTGAAAAGTTTGCTGCTTTCGCTGGCAAGACAAACTACAGACCACACACACACACACACACACACACCCACACAACAATAACAACAACAAAAATCCACAACAAAAACTTTAGCCCAAGAGCCATTAAGGGGTTAAATAGATTTTTTCATTATTTTGCTTTAACTTGGTCGACAGCGCTGCGAAAAGTTTTACGCTGAGTTTTCCCATTTTTATTTCGAGCGCCCGCAAATATTGACCGAATTAACAAAGCTGATAGGGAAAAAGCTGAAAAAAAAAAAAGTTCTTACCGCAAAACGAGGCAAGAGGAAAATGTTCACAGTTCCCAGTTTTCAGTTTAGCAAAGCAGTTTCCATTCCCGAAATGGTTTACTTGGTGTCAACAGTGTAACAATTAGGAAATCCCCTTAATAACTGCTTTAAGGCAACTCAACTTGGCAAACAAAATGAACTTAAATTGAGGAAAATTTGCTAAAGACTCTAAGACGAGTTGACATTTGGTGTAAAAACTAAAAAACTACTCGATCTTAAAATAGCCCACAGAATGAAGAACAACAAATTTGCAAGAACAACGAAAAGAAAGATTCGTTTGGTCAAAAAAATCAAAATCAAGCAAAACGCCATTTATTGAAAATACAACAAAGTAGAAAAATAGAAGAACGCAAAAGGGTTAAGCATGTTGGGGATTATAGTAATAAGAAGGGTGTTAGGCGGTGGGTGGGGGTGAGGGTGAAGCTATCTCGCTAAGTAAGTGGGTGGCAGCTACAAAATGCGACCATGTATTTGTATTTGACAATGCCGCGCACGTTTGGCCAAGGCAGTACGTGTCTGGTGCAGAAACAGGATCAGCAGCAACAACAGCAGTAGCGGCAGCAGTGGCACCAAAATCAGGCTTCAGGCCAGTCAGCAGTTCAACAAGGGGCGGGGTGTGGGGTTGGGCGTTAAAGATTTGCTGTGCTGACCAGCAACATTAGAAATGTTGGCTGGCACATAATATTAAAAGCAAAAAGTCATGCAACTAAATCCTGTCTAAAGCGTTTTAAACAACAAAAAAGGATTTGCTAAAAAGCGGCTAAGATTCCTCCAGGCAGCGGGTAAGTAATGTGCGGTGGCAAAGGCACCAGTTGCAAGAAAGCGGAAATAGCTGACTTAAAAAATATATATACTAAAGAATATAATACACACACGATTGGATCGGAGAGAATTGCGAGTGCGCTTTAAGGTATTTTATTTCTTAAAATTTATTAAAGATTTGCGCATAGTGAAAACGAATTATGATGATTAGAAACATGAAATGAACAAAACAAAAGTCAAACTGAACTTCTCATTTGAATTTAAGTTTTAGTTTTAAAATATAAACACTGAAATATTGTATTTTTGGAAAGTTGCCAAGAATATGCAATACATATTTTTTTATTTCTGGATGATTTTATTAAAAATTTCCATTAATAAAAAATCTTTGAATAAATGTTGTATGAAAAAAAAAACAGAAAACTGTCAACATATTTATTTTCTGCAACTAAGATGAAATATAAGTTTTCTAATTAGAAAAGACTTGAAGTTTCAAGCGAAGTTTCCAATTTATCTCTCTCTCTCTCTCTCTCTCTCTCTCTCTCTCTCCTCTCTCTCTCTCTCTCTCTCTCTCTCTCTCTCTCTCTCTGTGGCTGCGACAAGTAGTTACAAGTGTCTGCTATGACCGATGTAGCGCACAAATTAAGTGCAGCACGTTGACAGGCCAAGCAAAAGTATCAAAAAACATGGTCAAGTCAGTGTTGGGAAGGGGAAGGGGAAGGGGAAGGAGAAGGTGATGGAGAAGGGGAAGGGGGTTGCCATGCAATGTGGTGGTAAGGTGGCAGGGGTAGTAGCCAAGTCGTCGACTTATATTGCGTTGAGTCAGCATTAAGTGCAGCCCGGCATGCAACATTGGCTGGCATGCAATGCGGCTAAAAGAGAGTTACCCAAACTACCCACCATCCCCCCCCCACCCCTCCCTCTCCACTTTGCCACACTCAACATTGCGCCGTCCTCTTGTCTTCTCGTCGCTGTCAATGACTGTCAACGACAGACAGGCAGCAAAAGCGAACAACGACACGATGGCTTGCACTGACTGCAGCTTGGGATTTTGCAGCATGTGAGAGCGAGGGGCGGGGGAGGGGGAGGGGGAAGGGGGCCACTGGTTGACATTTCAATTTTTATGCATACACACACACACACACAAGCATTGAAATGTGTGTGTGTGAGCGTGTGTGGCATCTTCGGTGCAGCAAATGGAACGGAAATTAAAACCCAATAAAGTGCAGAAGCCAAAAATTGTGTGAAGTTTCACTTTAATTGCATTGCTCTTGAAATTAATTTTAAATCCCAGCCACCCAATTTTCCACGCCCATTGCTAATTAGCCAGACACACTGGGAAAATCGCAAAGACAGCAAAGGGGCGTGTTTTGTGGCCGACAGCCTGCCTGCTGCCTGCCTGCTGCCTGCCTGCTGCTGTTGAATTAGTTTCCACTCTGGGTTCAAGGTCGCCCCTCACAACAAGCTGTCGACTCATGGATTTTTGTGGGTCTCATCATGAATATACGGCATGCTCTGGATCTGCTTCTTCTCCTGATGCTGCTGCTGCTTCCACTTGCGCCTCCTCTGCTTCTGCTTCTGCTTCTGCTTCTGTGTAGTATGGCAAATTACATGCAAATTTCATGGCCCGCAGCATGCCTTAGCCGTTAGCCATTAGTAACGAGGCTCAAACAGCTACGACGTGCCATCGAATACCCTGTGGAGAGAATAAAAAACAAAATTTGACAGTCAGTTCAATCAATATTTATTTATATAGAATGGTTATAAGCTATCGGATAAGCTTTTCCAGTCAAGACGAAGGATCAGTAATCCCAAAACAACAATTGTGGTATAAATAATTGTGGTATTAATAATAAATATAATTGTTGCTCTTAAGTCAATTGCTCTTAAATTAATCTACACTGGATTGATGCAAGTAAATAAAACACACATATTTCAATAGGTAATTGTTATTACTTTAAATTTATTTCATTTTATTTTGAATTTAACATACAGGTTTTCAGCTTTTAAAGTTTGTAAACTGCCTTAAGTCTAAATTAGATAAATAAATAAAACAAAATCCTACAGGAGAATATATAATTTGATAAGTAAATCGATTCACAGGCTTTATAAATTGTAACTCAATTTGCTATTTAATTTAAAAAGAAAGGGTAAAAGTTGTATAACAAACTTGAACAAAAGTTTGCAATATGCAGAAGAATCTACAACTATATAGTATATATATATGATATGATAGGTTAACACTTGGGTTCGGAGTATCTCATAGTCGAGCTCTTTCGACTCGAGCATTCTTGCTTGCTAATGTATTTTTTTTTTCTTGTGCAGCCTCGTTGACATTGCAAATAAATGGGTGTGGTTGAAAACAGTGTCAAGCAGCAAGTGCAACGACAACAACAACGAACACAACGCACAAACAAAGAACACAGCACAGCTGAACAGAACACAACAGCAATGTGAACAACAACAGCAACAACAACAACAGCAACAACAACAACAGCAACAACAGCAACAGCAACAGCAACAACAACAACAATAATGGGGTAACACGAAATGTGCAAAATTTTGTTTAAATTTCCAGCGTGTTGTGCATTTGCCTTGTTTCTGTTGATGCCTGTTATTATTGTTCTTATTGTTGTTGTTGTCCTGTTTTAAATGAATCATTGTCCCATATGCCGCGTATACGAGAGTACTTATATATATATATATATATACACATATACATTTATTTTAATAAATTTTATTGTTTATGACATGTGGGTCAAGCAATTGCAATGCAATCGCAACCAGCGCGTAAATTGCTTCAAGGGTCATACAATGAAAATTGGGGAAAGCCAAAAGGGTGTTGGGGGAGCGCTGCGAAGGAAACTAGTGTGAATTGGTCGAGTATTGTGGTTGATGGGTCACAAAAAAAAAAAAAGAAAGGGGTTGGCTGCAAGTGAATGACGATGAGGATTGCTAAAAGTGTTGCAAGCTTGTAAAACTTGATGAATGGCGAAAAAAATATTGTGCTCGATTATTATTATTATTATTATCAATCAACTGTTATATTGATTTTATTTAGAGTGCAAACAAATATAAATCAAGTTGTTTGCCAAAACACAATTTGAACTAAAGTTCTGCTTTAATGTGACTTGTGGCTCAATTTTGTGGGCTGCACTTGCAATAATCTTTATGGCTGTAAACTGCTTTATATAATTGACCATTTTATAGCTGATAAATCTAGCAATTTCAACGTAAGCTATAAGAAAAAGTTTTTACCAAGATAAAGTCAACTTCGACATGGCTGAGACTTACATTTTTAGCATAGTTTGTTGTTGATTTTGTTTTGTACGAGTTTTACCTGGCAGTGCCAATAAGCCAAGTTAGCAAGCCAAGTTGCAGTTTATGCTGTCAGGCAGCTGCTTGTGGCGTCACCTGGTTGCGACAATATGCATGGCACTTATTGCCGCTCCAGTTGACATGCGGCACAGGCTAATGTTGGCGAGAGCGGAGTCGCGGGGGGAACCAAGAAAAATGTTGTAGCTGCCAGGGAATATTCTTATTTGCTCAAGCGAAATTTTTTAGCAGCAGTTTTTGGGGTTGGTTTCTTATTTTATTTTTTAGTGCCTGTTGAAATCTCAGGAGCTAAAAACAGCCAAAAGCTGCATAAAAACAGGCAAAAAATGTTGCCATAAGTTTGCGTTGAGCTACGCGCCACATGTCCAAAAATCTCTGCATAAACACACATAAGCTCGAAGCTCATATAAACACACACAGACACACACACACACACACATCTTGTATCCTTAAGCTGTTTTCATTGCAAAGGCACATTAAAGTTAACTTCTCTGGTTTTGTTCGTTTTTAAATACCCATCAGACGATAGAGAGGAGATGCCCTGCTTATTATAATTAGGCTTATTGGTTTGTGCAATTAAAAAATACGTTTTGCATTTCTTCGAACTTAATGCAACTTATCCAGTTGATCTCCAACATGTCAGATAATACAAATTGAAAGCATAATTATAATTGGGTATTTTATTGCTATCAGAGATCGATTTGTTTTCCTTCCACCTGCTGCATACTCAGCCCAGCTTCATTATAGGGCGTGCAAACTGAAATAAAAGTATTTTCATGAATTGAATTTTTAATTAAAAAATAAAGTGTTGAAAATGATGTATAAATATAGATATGACTAGGGGATATCTACCAGTCAAGCACTCTTTAAAACCTCTGCTTGCTTTTGTTGTTGCTGTTGTGTTCCTTGCTGCAGAATGTCAGCTTGCGGCCAACTCACAGCAGGTGTGTGGTCGAGTGTGCAATGTGGTTACTACGCTATATGTGTGTGCGTGTGTGTAGGCTTGTGTGTGTGTGTGTGTGTGTGTGATTGGGTGCATGGCGTAGAGGCCATCATATCCCTGGGTAAACGCTTAAAATTTATGCACTTGTGGGATTTTACATGGCACTTGGTTTGCCATTTTGATATGCCACCTACCCAACACCCGCTTTCCCCTTCCTCATGCCTGCCACCACACACACCCTTCTACTTGAATCAGCTTCCTTGCAATGTTTCTTGTTCAACTGATTTATGCATTTACTTTGCAGCAATGTTTTTATTAGATTTCGGTTAAGAATAAATATGCAAATGGCCCAAACTGGAGCAGCAAACAAAAGAGCACTTACCCAGACCACCCACATAGCCCACACAATTTTAACTTGCACCTGCCACAGGTGCAAGCAAATATAGATGATGCTTGAGATGTGCACAGGTGAAGTTACAACAGACGACAAGTGCTGGCTGCGACAAATGAATGTTAAAACACACACAATGCATGACAAAATGCTGATTGCAGCTGTTGACAATATTCAACCAACCCATCCTCACCCTGCCCAACCCACCCCATCCCGCAGGGGTCAATTTGATGTCGTTGCTTTGTCATGTGAGAGTGATGATGAGATTTGAATCGAGCATAACAATTGTACAAGTTGGTTTCCCTAGCATAAACATGTCTGTCAAATCACACAAATCATTTTGCATTCAAATCATTGTGATAATAAAAAATTCGAGATTGAAATTTGTTGGTTAAGATAATGAATATGGATGTTTGGTTATTAATATCAGATTATAAGAAATAGAACATGTTTACTGTTTAATATAAATAAGCAGTGTTTCTACTAGTTTGGCAATGGCAAATTATTAAAATTAAATGAGAATTTCATCTAAAAACTAACATTGTATAATAAATAGACAGTGTTTTGGGAGATTTAAATGAAAATTACGCAAAACTTGTTTAATCTTTACCCAAAAATGCTTTAAATCACTTTGGGAATTTGCGTATATATTTTCTGAAATTAATTACTTTAAGTGTAACTTTTTTTTAACGACTAACTTGATCATTTTAGAAACATTAACCGATTGTCTGTTGGCGGCAATCAATCACTGAAAATTGTGACTTTTAGCGTGACCTTTAACCTTTTGAAGAGTTGTAGCTCAAAGTATTTGAAATTTCATTTGCCGAAAATACGGTTCATCTTAAATGGATTTTCTATGCGTCTGGCTGACTGTTGGACTTGTCGAGGCTGTGCCTGTTTTGCACTTGACTCCCAAGTGGTTATCCATGTCAATGGAGTGACATAGAAAGGGGGGCTGCGGAACGAGTGAGGAGGGTTTAGGGTCAGCGTCAATGCATGCAAAATTTGAATCACATTCAAAGGTCAACACGACAACAGCAACTACAAAAGCTGGAGCAGGTTAGGCGGATAAAAAAAGGTCAAGCAATTAAGTGTTGATCCGCTGACCGCTGAGTGGAAAATGGCCGTCTGTCGAGCGAGACAGATAGTCAGGCTGACAAGCAGACAAACGAGGCAGAAGGGGCAGATGACCAGTCTGTGTATAGAGTTGTGGCTGTTTGAGGAACAACAACAACAGCAACAACAACACTGAATCTATTTTTGCGCTTGATAAGAAAACAGTTACACCCAACAATTACTGGCATAAAGTTTTCCGTTTACGCAAAAGTCAAATTTTCTTTACAGCTTTCAAATGTCAATCTTATTTTGAGTATAAATATACTCTAAAAACAAGTAAAAAAAAGAAGGGAAATTTACAGTTATTACAGCTGTTACAGCTGTTGTTGAGCTGTGGCCCTGGCCTGTGGCTATTTCTCTGGCAATGCATATGAACGTGTGCATGTTTTACCTTTGACCTGGGCAAAAACACAAAAATCTTTAGTCAGTTACAGCTTTAAAGGGTTTTGGTGTTAGATAACTTTTAGCTGCGGTTTCCTTTCCAAACAGGATATTTTTTTAATATTTACTTACACACACTTGAGCATCTCTTTCAGCAACTATCTCCCTCTCTCTCTCTCTCTCTCTCTCTCTCTCTTTCTATCTCTATCTCTATATCTCTCTCCAAATCTGTTTATCTCTCTGACATGCTAGATTCACAGACAACCAGCTTTCATTTGTGACGCTCATGAAATTTAATTACGCATACGCCCAGTCGCCAGCATTAAAATTATATTTTTTCCCACACATATATATATATATATGTATGTGTATATGTTTAGACACCTTACGCGCTAGACTAATGAGCGATGTCAGTATCTCTAACACATCTACAAGTATGTGGAACTGACGCCCATTATGGGCATGCAGACACTTGACTGACTTTTCCGTTTCCCATTGAAAAATATGCTCAAGCAGTGAGCATATTAGCTTTCTCATCTGTCCACAGAGAACACTTCTGTAATTAAAATCGAAATTACATAATTGCAATTGCGCAAGAACTGAAAATGGGCAGTGAAAGCAAATTGGCAGAATATTATTGACAAAACGCACTTTGAAATATGTTTTCCTTTGAAGCGATAAGTCAATCGTTGTTTTTTCTTCTTGGGCTCTTACAATAATTGATTAATTCTATTAAAAATCATTCTAATTTTAGTTTACTCTTTAAGTATGTATTTTTAGGATATCTAGCTTAAATTATTATACTAATTCTAATGAAATTACAGCAAAACTTTTAGTTTAACTGAAGAAAATCATAGCATAAAAAACACTTCTTATACACTAAATTCCCGTAGGTTATATAATCTAGATTCATTATTTTTCTCTTACTTTTACTTAACTTCTTTTTTTCACAACATTCCCCAACAGACCTATCATATGATGCCAATTTCCAACGCTAGATGGCGACCTGCACAGAGTGCTTATTAGACAGTTGGTTTTATAGTGATTTAATTTTTTTTTATTGTTGCACAGAGCATCTTACAGTCGAGCAGAATTGAGTATGCCCCAGCCTGCTAGTTACATATTCATTGCGCCCGCGATGTGCTACGTGCCACTCAAATCTGCCATGCCCAAGACCACTCCCCCCCCTCCCACCCTATTCTTTTAGGCTACATTTTATTTTCATTTTAGTTTTGGCACACGAAACTATTTTGTTGTTGTTGCCTGCAGTTAATGTAATATAACCATCATCAGTGGCTCCAAGGGAGAACAGTCGAGAGTAGGTGGGTGAGATGGGAGGGAAATGGGGGGATGTTGGAGGATTTAATGGTGGTGCGGGATACGCTTCACTTTAGCGCCATCGTGACTTGCACGAAAATTAAATGATTTGTATTCGTGAGAAAATAAATTATGTGCAAGTATTTTAAATACGAGTTCTGAAACTTTTTTCTTTTTTTTTGTATTCAGTGCCAAAATGAGAGCGCAATTGTTCACAAGCAAGTGCACAGAGAGAGGGGGGTTAGGGAAGTGAGGCAAGACCAAGACACTGTCTCCTGGCTCGACATAATGAAAATGTCGAAGTGAAAGTAGTAAAATTTACATAATCTATGCGCTCCAAAATAAATGAGAAAAATCACAAAAATCCCAGGAAAAGCAAAAGGCGAAAGATAAGTGAGGAGCGGAGGCAAACGAAGAAAGTGCTGCTAGCGAAATGATAAACATTTGATTAAGCGCATTAGATTGCATGGGGAAAGGGAGTGGCAGATGCGAAAAGGGGAAATGGGTGCAATTTAGGTGGGGTTTGTACCCAGGTAATGGGCGTGGCCAAAGTCTGTTGATAGTTGAAAATGTTAAATAACTTTTGATAGCATGCGAAAGTTTATTAGATGTGAGAAATATTAACATAGCACAAAATATACATGTAAATCTGGGGTGTAGAAGAGGTGTGCGGGGATTTACTGTTACTGTTGCGAATTATATGCAAAATTGAGTAAGTAGCCAAGATTGCGAAGAAATTCAAAACCATATAAAATGTTTTTTTTTTTAAGAGTTGCAGTCACGAGAGAATGCGATGAAATGAAAGAAAAGCAGCTGGGGAAAATTAACTTGCTCTCCAGAGAAGCGGAAAGTAATGAAGAAAGCAACAAAGTAAGGGTGACAAAAAGAGATGATAAACACTCAAGTAAACTGCCAACGAATGCCTTTAAAATTAGTATCGATTGCATGAGAAATGCACTTAAGGAGTACAGCTGAAGAAACACTCTTAATATATACACTTAATTAGATGCTAACAAAATACACATTTCGCTAGCCTCTTCAAGCACAGTTCGATCTCCACAGAAAGAATGCATTGTGTTATTTGCTGAATGTCTCCTACAATACAAATTTAAGAAAAAATCATAAATTTACATTTAATTAACAGCTGTAACCAATGGGTATACATCTGCTCTCTTCTCTCCCGCACGACTAGAGCTAAGGCGGTTGCTTACAGCTCGATAGAAATGTTTACTATTCACTGAACTACTTTACACGCACTCTCACCTCGAACTCCATTCGTCCAAAAAAAAAAGCTCCGAAGATCGGGCAAGCTTAGCTCAGCTGAGCTGCAAACGTGCCTAGTTATGCATAATAAAGCTTCACTCATATTAAAATCAGTTATGAGCTAGCTGCTCTCAATAGCACTCAGTTTATTGTCACGTACTCCAATTGTCTTGTTGCCATGAGCTATGAGTCTGTCTCGCTTCCACCAACCAATTTCACCACAGATGAGCTCAATATAAATGTCGCATTGGCACTTGGCACTTGGCAAATACATTTGCATATCGCGCGCTGCTTGTTCATTGATTCACTTGCACGCTCTCTCTCTCTCTCTCTCTCTCTCTCTCTCTTTCTGTCTCCTTTTGTCCCTCTTTGTCACTCTAACCTCTTGCTGCTTTAACAAAGCAAAAAGAAAAGTGCAACATCAGCGCAAATAAGCTGACTCTACTTCTCCCTCTCTCCATCTCCCTCTCACGCTTAATATATATTTTATGTATTCAAATCCGCAAAATATTCATTTATCTATGTGTGCGTGTGTGTTTGTGTGTATTTCGGCAACATATGAAAGAAATATGCAAACGTCATCGAATGTACAACAACAACAAAACACTTAGCTCTGATCTGCTTTGCTCAAATTCCGTTAACCTTTTCAACTAAAGGTGAAATTTTCAGGCTGCGTTTTGCTTGCTGCTGTTTGTTGTTGTCTCGAGTCACATTAGCCTAAAAGCTCAGCTGCCAACAGAGAAAGAGATAGAGAGAGAGACGAGGAGCAAAGCTGATTTCAACATTTAATATTCTCTTTGTGTGTAGCATTTATTTAAAATTTATGCTGATATCACACACACACACACGCACACACACACTTGCATATGTATGTATTTTACTTGGCTGCCATTTTGAGTCACTCTGTCTCTTACAATATGCTACATTTCCATAAATATTTAAGAAAATTTACATAAAATGTTAAAACGTCTTGTCGTCCTCTCTCTCGCTCTCTCGCTCTCTCGCTCTTATGCAAATAAAACAGCAATATGCGGAAAAGAATTTAATTCATGACGACAAAAGTCACTGCTCAAAAAGCCCACAGAAAACAACAAAAACTGACACACGCACACACACATACTTATGCACATATGAAATGAAAATGTAATGCAAAATGATGTGTCTGTATGTGTGTGTGTGTTTGTGTGTGTGTTTGTGTATGTGTGTGTGTGTGTGTGTGTGTGTGTAACTGTCTTCTTCCGCTTCTTCTTCTTCTTCTTTAATGTCGCCTCGTTCTGGGCAAATATTGAGGCGCGTTGAGCCGCATGAAATTGCATTAAAAGCTAATGAGCTTGAAATGAAAGACAATTTGGTTTTGAATTGAAAATTTTGGTGTCTTTTGCTTTGTTCGTTGCGGTAAAACGCATGAGCATCGACCAAATAAACCGTAAAACTTTTTAATTTCTGCCATGAACTCAAAATGGAAAAATCTACAGGAAAAAAAAAACTATTGCCAGTTGCCGCACCTTGAATACCCTCTTCATACATAAATATAATATCATTTTTTTCTCTTTTTCGCATGTGTTTTTTTTTATGCTTTTCAAGCCATGTACATAATCGAAGAATTTTTTTATTGTCTCCCTCTGCACACTGGGCACTTTCTTTCTTTGTCTCTCTCACCCCACTCGACGAATACAAGTGTAAATGCTCATGCAATAACCGATGAAATTGGAAAATACTTTTTAATGTTTGTTTTCTTAACCATTGTGCAATATTCGAATTTACCGTTATGGCACACAATGTGTAATTATCTAAATTGGTTTTATTCCAATTGCTCGAAATTCAGCTAAAGCACTGGAATTGTAACTAGCAAGACAAGCGAATAACACTAATCTGATCGCCTGGATGTTAATCAATAGACTAACGAAAAGCCCGGTGCATACATTTCGTTTAAAGCTCTCGTCTCTCACACTTCAACTCAACTGATGCGCTCAAAAGTGTGCTATCCTAATTTGGGAACAATAACCCCAGAAGCCGCAATCCATTAAATAAAATTTTATGTTCACACCAATTTCACGCTCAATTAAAAATAGCCGTCGCACAAACTTTTGCTCTCGAAGAGAGAAAGAGAGAGAGAGAGAGAGAGAGAGAGATAGAGTGGGGGGGAGGGAACGCACAAGCTACGCAGTCATCTAAGCAATGATCGAAAAGTTAATGCAGCAAGCAGCGATGCAGCTTTTATTTTTTTGGCAATTCCCTTTTGATTATGTTGATGTTTTTTGGTGAGTGAGTCTCGATTTTGTTGCTGCTGAGTTTGTGATCTGCTCTCTCAACTACACTCGAGTAAATAGAGTACAATTGTGCTGAGTTGCCGTTAAGTTT
The DNA here is from genome assembly GCA_035041615.1 of Drosophila anomalipes. Lineage (NCBI taxonomy): Eukaryota > Metazoa > Arthropoda > Insecta > Diptera > Drosophilidae > Drosophila > Drosophila anomalipes. Next base: position 5,453,822 of record JAWNKZ010000074.1, on the reverse strand, counting down.
TCAAACTCATCAATCGTTTGCTTTATGTGCTCGTTTGTATAAGTTGCACTTGTCACACACACACACACACACACACTGACACACATCTGCATATGCATATATCTGCAGCAGCAGAAAAGAGTAACAAAAAAAAATCTCATCAGGCCTCTGTTGAGTTCTTTTTTGTTGCAGCACCAGCAGCTTGCTGTTGCTATTTTCTTCTTTTTATACCCTGGAAAAGGGTATAATGGTTTTGTGTAAACAGCAGCTTCGACCCCATAAGGTATACATACTTTATTTAGTATCAACAGCCAAGTCGATATAGAATAAAAAGAAATATAGATTCTCGTATACCCGCAACTGATTCAGTTTTGCTTATATCATCTGGAACATTTTCATCAAGATCATTGATCTCATTACTATCAGCAGGCGCTAGAATATATCTAACAGCTGAGGGTATCTCGTAGTCGAGCTCACTCGACTACAGCATTCCTGTTTGCCTTGAACCCGGCTCAGCTCGACTCTTTCGCACTCACGGTAAGAGCAGTGTAGCCGTCTCAAATCTGCCCATGGAAAGTAATCTTAATGGCTTTTTTGTTGCCGCCAGACCAGGAGGAAAAAGAAAGCAGCAGAGAAATACAACAGGCAGGCAAAGACAGGAAAAGGCGGGCAGAGGCAGGCGCAAAGGCAGGCAATGAAAATTGCAAAATGCATTCAAGACCGTTTGGGGGGCCAAACGCATAAATTGTGAACCCCAATGCAGCCACAGCCCGATCTCTAGCTCGTGTGTGCAAGAGAATGATGGCGGCAGGGGAGGTGGGGAAGGGGGGGGGGGGGGGGTGAATGGTGGTTAAGTTGTCTGCAGATTTGAATAGCCAATTTGTTTGTCATTGTTTGCCCATGATGTGGGCAGCAGCAGGAGCAGCAGCAAGTGTGGGCTGTGGGAGGTGGGTGTGAGATCCATTTGCATTTCTAAGATAAAATGCAAATATTTCAATTTGTAACTTAAGTAAAATTGCCGCAATGAGTGCAGCTGTCAGTCAGCCCAAAAACCCGTCAAAGCCAAACAGAAAACCATCTAACACCCGTTGGAAACCCATCAGAAACAGAAACAGAAACTCATTCGCAGCTGAGCTTAAGCTGTGCAGCCTTTAGTTACAATTTATAAGCCAAAACAATATTTAAGGCTGATTGGTTCTCGTAATTGACCTGGCCCACAATTTCCTATCGAATTGCATTTTAGTCTACTCAAGCGGCCATTAACACTAGCAACAGCAAAAATCAACTATTTCCTCTTCTGGTTGCAGTTTTTTGTGTGCAGCTAATGGACCATTAGAAAAATATTAAAAAGAGCTTAGAAAACTGTAAAATTGCTGACACTTGCAATCTGGCATTTTATCTAAAGACAAAAAGTATAAATTTTATATTAAAGACTTTGTGCGAATTGAATTTTAAAGTTGACCTGCAAAAATAATTTATTATTATTTATATTAACTATAAAGCATAAAAACGGATATATATTATTGGGCAGAATTAACAGCTGAATCGATATTGCCGTATCCCATATATTTCTATCTGCATAAGCTAGCTGATATTGGACTTGAAAACTTGACTTGAAATTTCTAATATAATCTCCAAGACAAAAAACGCATATTAAAGCTGATTATTACGAGAAACTACATTTCTCGAATACCAAATATAAATCAAGGTCTGTGAAGTGACTTAAAGTATCCACAAATATATTTATACATCTAATTACAGTCATACAGTAATACAAAATGTTGCATATTTGTTTTGCAATATCGCAAAACTTGTAATTTTACAACGGCCAACTTTAGTTTGCCCAAATGTTAATCGAAGTTTTGGTTTATACACCATTGTTGCCCTGCTTGAGGGCAAAGTTTCCCTATGCCGTATTTCACATTTCCGCTTTCCACTTTCCATTCTAACAATAAGGACACACACATCTTCAATTGCTAACTCAATAAAATTACATCAGGCAGAAGAAACTTGAGCTTTATTAGCAATCCTTTCTCTTCTCTGTGTCTGTATCTCACTCTCTCTCTCTCTCTCTCTCTCTCTCTCTCTCTATTTGTCTGCCCTCTCGCTTTCTCTCTGTCTTTCATTCTCTTTCTGTTCACCCTGTTACCTGAACATCACTTTGCCCTAATTGCAATAAAAACAATTTGCAACAAGTATGTGTAAATAGCGAGCTGGCATGTTAAGTATTTGTGAACAGACTTCAATGTCGACAACTGCAACAACAGCAACCCTATCTACAACAACAACATATGATTATATATATATATATATATATACGCTATATATAGCAAACAACCTGGTTACAAGAGCAAGAAGAAGAAGAAGAGCCTAACCAAACAAGCACACAACAAGTTCTTGAACATCATCGTCGGTGCGCCTTGTAAGCGCTATTCGTATACCCTGCGTGGCATTTCATTTGCAGGGTATACTTGATTTTGCAGAAAATATCTGTAATATATTGCATAAATATATGCTTGATCAGATGTTGATTGACTATGCTTTACTTAAACTATGTGTAATGATATGAAAATCTTGAGAAGGTCCTTGGTAAAATCATGAATGAATATTTAATTGTTGTATACAATTAACATTCTAATATATTTGTTGTTTGTTAGACGAAGTCTTTGCTTAAAGTATTAAAAATATTTTAGCTGTGTATTGTTGTTGTTTCTGTTTTAATGGACATTTGAGCAAACAAAACATTTAATTTTCTCATACAATGAAAATTCACATCGAAGCTATTTGTTTTGTTGCATTGTTTTGCACTCGAGTTGCATGTGCGTCGCTTTCAGTTAAGCCGCTGTCCAACACTGTTTTTGAGCTGCTGTGTTGGTGTTGAAACTGTCAGTCAAAATGTCATTAGATTGTTGTTGTTGTTGCAAGCTGCTGCTACTGCCGTTGTTGATGCCACTGTTGGTTTTCTTGCACAAGCTGCTGATATTTGAACAACAACTGTGCACACACTCAGAGAGAGAGAGAGAGAGAGAGAGAAAGAGCAAGAGACAGAGAGAGAGAGAGAGAGAGAGAGTGTGTTATTTCAATGGACACTGGCAGAGGCATGCGTGGTGGAAGGGGGTGTTTTGGGGTGTTGCATGGGTTTTAGGTCTTGACACTCTTGTTTGCTAAACAAAGCAATGTATGTCAAGGCATAATATGTTCATTCAACTCAAAAACAAACCAGAGCATCAATAATGCAACACGATGGCACGATTTTTACTTGCGTGTTGGAGTGTTTGTCTCTGTGTGTGTGTGTGTGTGTGTTTGGTTGATTTGTTGCTATTTGCCGACTCCATCGATGCAATTGTAATGCACTCGTAACGAATTGAAATAGAAATTGAAATTGCATACAACCGCAGGCAGAAGGTTTTTCGATAAAGTCCTGCAGCATATTTGACATTTAACAAGCCCAGCGATTAGTTAGTAGAGCGTAGCAAATGTCAGATACTAACAAGAATATATATTTTATATCAGTCCAACAATTGTTTCTGATTAATTTGACAATGCATAATAAAGCTCATTTTTAAGTGTAAAAATAAGAAATAAATATAAATATTCACTTTCAGTCGCATTCTCATTCTTAAGCCGAAACTTGCTCTTTTTTCAAGAGAAACTTAAGTACAGATTTCCTGTAATTTTCAGAAACTCTTTTTCCTGTGTTTCTCGGACGTTTTCTTATGCCCAGTTAAATTTGATGTGCAGTGGAAAATTTTGAAGGAATTTCCATATTTTTAATTACTTATTTTGCAACACTGATGCAAAAAAGCAGGAAAATGCAATTGAAGTTTCTCCTTTTGGAAAGATTGCATAACAACTGCCATTAAAAGGCAGACAAGCAAATTAAAATTCACTGAAACAAAAAAAGAAAGTGAAAAAATAAAATAGAAAAGAACTTAAAGAAACCCATAAGAATACGGAAGCGTTACGGACAACATAAAAGTTATAAACTTTGTTTAAAAAACAATTACAAGCTGCAAAGTAGCAACAAAAAAGCAAAAACACAACAAAAAAAAAAATAAAAAAAAAAATAAGCATAAAGAAAATATTAAAAAATATAAAGTTTACAGTCAATAAAAAGCCGGAAAAGGCAATGCAAGAAAACTCTTTATGACAACAGGCAAAATAATAATAAAGAGACTGAAGGAGAGGAGTCACGTGGTGCGGAAGGGGAAGTGGGCGTGGTTGTTTGTGGAGAGGCGGTGGGTGGTGGGTGGTGGATGGTTGTGTGGCAGCAGGCTCAACATAGGCACTAAACGGCCACTTAAACGTTAACTTGATTTAGCACCTCGTAACAAAAGACAATACAAAAACAACAATCCCCAAAGAGCAAGGATTTCAGGCAGGAGGAATTATAGGCGTATAAAGCTATAAAAACAGATCAAAAGACAGACAGAGAAAAAGAGACAGAAGGACATACAGAGAGACAGAGAGACAGAGAGACAGAGAGAGAGAGAGAGAGAGAGAGAGAGAGAAAGAGACAGAGATAGAGAGGCCGAGAGAGTGCAATAAAATACAAAAAAGAGTATGCCAAAGCGAAAATAAACAAAAAATTCGGGGAAGCTCTCCAAAAGGGCCAGAAAACGCAATAAAGTAAATCATATACGAACAAAGCATAGAAATGTGCAGTGAATTTGATAATTGCCCCGAAACCCAGATAAAATCTCTATAAAAGATGCCAAAAATGGCATTTCGATTGACCATTTTATATGGTCACGTCTTACGATTCTTTTAAAGAGCTATTTGAAATCAATTCGATTCGACTGTTGTCAGGGGCTTCCTAGATAAAAAACAAAAAAACACTCATTGATCTTTTGAAAGCAATATTATATGTATATTAATCTGATGTAGATGATTTTTTGCATACATGCTAGGAACTGATGAGTTTTGTTCGGTTGGTTTTGCATAGCAACAGACAAGCACACGGACATGGTCATATCGACGCGGTTAGTGATGTTGATCAAGAATATATATACATGCGTTAAAAAGTTCATTTAACAATTTTAACTCCATTTTCAAATAGATGCAAGTGTAAATGAATTTGAACTCTGCGTAAAATTAAATATATTTAAGGTTTATATTACAACTACTTAATAGTGTGAGAAAATTATACAAAGAGTGCTATTCATATTTATTATTCATTTGCATTAGCTTTTGCAAATGATTAACATTCCACAATGAATAATTGCACTAATCATAAGTTTTGCTGACTTCCACTATCCAAACTTGAAGCACAAGTTTATTTCGCAACTTATGCCAACTGCAGCAAAAGCCAATAAAGACAGAGTCACAAGAAAAGAAAAAAAAAACAAAAAACAATACAAAGATAACCAACTTGAACACTTAGTCACACACATACAGGGTGGAGAAGAGAACTTGTGGGACAGCCAGGCAAATGCCTTGACAAGCCACAAGGGCTTCTAAATCGAGGCAGGGGCTCCAAAAGAAATAATGTCCTGAGGCCGCACGGGAAAATGAAAACTTCTTTGTAATGCAACCGGCAAATGGCAACTGGCAACTTTCTTTACTTTTTTGTCGCCTGTACCCCATCTGCCTTTGAAGAGGGTATTTAGGCTTTGAGAATAAACTAGTAGCGTATTGAGAGAGGCATTTTAGGAGTTCCAAAAGATATAGACGAGAATCGTAAATGTAAAATATATCGTCAGTAGTCGGATAAGATTATATTATATAATTCATTATTTTTAATGCGAACAATATTTGTTTATTAATTCGGCAACAGGAGAAATTACTAAATACAAAAAATACTGAATCCATATCACAAATATCTTCACACTTTTATAGGGTATTTAAAGTGCGACTTTTTGCTTTTTTTTTTGTTTTTTTGTGTGTGTTGAATAAGTTTTCTGGGAATGGGTCGACGAAAGTTACGCGAAACGCTTCCAGCTGATGAGTGACGTGTCAGTCAGATGGAGTGCAAAGGACAAGAGAGGGGTAGTGGAAGTGGGAGCGAAGAGCTCAAAGGAGTCGACGCGTGGGAGCTGAAACTACAATATGAGCAAAGAGAGTATTCGCATGTAAGATGAAAGTAAACGCAAAAAGCATTATTTTTTTTGTGCCCAACATCGAAATTTATCGCTCGGCAGTGGGAAACAAGTGGGCGGAAAAAAAAAATAGCAATCCGCAAAGGCAAAAGGCAAAGAATTCATCATCATTGCTCATCATCATGTGGCGGCGACTCCGGAGGTGGCAAGCTGTCAAAGTAGGCATGGCAGTAACGCTCCCAACGGTGTGATCCACCGTTGTGTTTGATGTGCCTACAAGAAAAAATAACCAAAAAAAAAAGTAAAACAACAAACTTGCAAACGACCGCAGTCCAGACCAAAAAACAATACACAACTCCACTAAGCCGAAGTTTGTATACACTTGCAGACTGAAGTCAAGCTGCGATAAGGTTAACTTTAACTATTTATTTTTAAAAATAACTGTGCTTAATGTATGAGATACAATAGTTCGATGCTGATCACATTTAGTATATAGGAAAGAAGCAGTATGACTCTATCAACTTGTAAATTTGGCTTTGGTAAACAAAATGCTCTTTTTGCAGAGCTTATATGTCGACTAGTTCCAAAGACAGCTATATGATACTATGTAATATAGAACTCCGATTCGGTCAGTTTCAACATACATATGTAGTTTTTCACCAAAAATATAAAATTAGCTAAGTGAATTATTATTAATTATGATTATTATAAATATTATAAATAATCTTAATGGGTTCGGAGATATCTGATTCAATGCGTTACGTCCTTCGTAACAAAATCCAAATAGCCTTTCTGCAGGAATATCAGAAAATGTGTCGTTTATTATATTTCTTTGTCGCTATCTCCGCGCTTCCTTTTTGGCTGCTGCTCTCCATGGCAAAGTTAATCCTTGGGCATCAATTTCCAGAAATAATTTGAGCAACATCAAAACTTTTAATACGACCAATGATAATGGGCCGTCTACTCCTCTTTTCCCAGTTTCATACCACCCTCCCCTCCCACCCACCCTCTCCAAACACCACAACGCCAACTACGACCTTGTCCCGCTGTGCGTTGTGTGAGTGGCAAAAAGTTTTTTTATTGCCCGGCTGTCGTAATTTCTTTATGCTGAGTTATGGGGCTCAAGTAGCGGACAACGTGGCAACCTTTTGGCCCTTAAAGCCGGCCCAACCTGTGGTCAGTTCTGGTCATTATGCTGTTTATTGAGTGCCGCACCTGCCAGCGGGTGTCCTTCGAGGAGCCAGCAGACAGAACGCAGGACTCTAGACTCTGATGCATTCAATGGCAAATTGGCGTCAAACAAAAGCTCTGCTGGAGTTGTGAGACTGTTTTTTTTTTTTTTTTTTTTTTGTTCTGGTCTGGGTCTTTGGCAATCGGTTTATATATATTAACAGTGAATTGTTATGGCATTAACCTTTTGCCTGCATCTCAATTGAATGGAACAGCGGAGAATATTTATTTATATTGTCTCCTCCAATTGTTGCTTGAGCTTATTTGATCAGATCGAGTTGAAGTTATTAATATAGTTGTTGTTCTAAACAAATAATTGGCTTTAAAAGCTATTCTTGCTTATGTTATAGTTTCTAATTCCTATAATATCAATTTATACAACCAGTTTATGGACAAGCCAAGTAAATTTATGTTACTCGTGCTTAAAATAAAATTAGAATCATAAAGTATAAATTATTATTAATTATATTGTAAAAATTCAATTTTATTATAAAGTACAAAAACACGTATAACTATTAATCAATAAGCAAATTGTGAAAACAGAGTTCCCAGGTTCCAAATTAAACCCCCTACAAACTACTGCATACTTATAGGCACCCGAAAGAGGCACCCAACTTGTTGCTACTCAGTCAACTAAATACCGTTGCTAATTAGCTGGAATTATGCAAATAACTGGCAATTACACGTATAAATCGTTGCTCATGATTGTTGTGTATTGCATTTGTGCATTGTTTGGGACTGCCAGCTTGTGTGCAATTGTCAATAACTGAGAAATAATCGCATTTGTGAAGTGATCAACGCTGAGCCGATGGCAGATGGCAGATGGCCGATGGAAATTAGAATGGCACTGAACGTTGCAATTAGGCGTTGCCAGGCAAGCAACACAAACAACGATGGCAACAAGGACAACCTGGAGGACACTGTGCAGGTGGCGCCCCTACATTATGCTACAAAACTTCCAGCAGCCAACTAGCCCTTTTTTTTTTGCCAATTAAACGCATTTGCTAACAACAAAAAAAAAGCACACACCCACAATTTCCCTGACGATGGAATAGAGTATGCTATTATACACTACGAAAAAATGTGTGACCTGAAATTAGAAAAAAATTGAAATATTACTTGCTTTTAAAATGCATTTTTAATGTAAAGTGTACCTTTTTTTCCTGTGCAAAGTTTTTGCACTGGAGTTCATGTTTTTGCTCTGAGCGCCTCAGGGCGATGCCTATAATGGGGCATGCAACAATAAGCGCAGCGCCAGCAAAACAGGTGAGACAGGCAACTCTGTTCAACGTTGAAACAAGTTTATCAACGTGTGAAAATTGCCAAACGCAAAATGCACAAACAACAGCAACAACCTTGGCAACAACATCCTGACGCAAGCATATTCAAATGCAAATCACGTCATCAATATGCAACGCACACACAAAGCCATCCCCCCATCGCAACCTCCCTCCCACCCACATACCCTTCAAAAATGGCCACCCACATGCCAACCGCAAGTATCGCAACTGCTCCCTTCTCCTTCCGATTCCCATATCGAATGTTGCATTTTGACAAAATTATCCATGGACCAAGTTCAATTCTGTGGGTCATTGTGGGAAAATTTGCTGTTGCTTCTGCACCACCTGCCCTTCCTGCTGCTGCCACTGCCACTCCCATTGCCACTGCCACTGCCACTACTACTGCTACTGCTGTGAAGCCAAAAACCTTAACGATGGAAACATTTTCTTTCTGCTTTTAAGTTACACGTGTCTGTTGTCACTGTCATTTATAGCAACTTCTAACGATGGACAGTTAAAACTTGTAGGATTTTAATTATAATGCAACCGTGCACAGTTTCTTCGACAAGGAGTACGCGAGGGTTGCTCGCATACTTCCTAATTTCTTTATATCAATTTATTATTGTAAAATTCCGTGTTATTATTTATTATACATTATTTTTGATATGCCCGTGTTTTTCATATCTTATTCTCCGATTTATTTCGAATATTTCAAATATAAAAATATATCAGCCAACAACAAATTAAATTATTGTTTTTTACAATTATAAAATATCTAAGCATTGACATCTTTTGTTACAATTACTGATATTTTCATAAAGATTACTAAGCTTATTTTTCTTCTATACCAAATATCATAAAGAATCTGAAAAATATTGTCTAGCTTCAAAAACAATTTGAGAGCTGCAACCAACTAGTTAAACAGTTCGAAGATAGCTGAACTATATAATTAATATTCCTTTATATCAACGCAGATAGAAATAAACAGATTTTAAAAGGTTAGGTTTAGGTTTCTTTATTACTTTCCAAAATAAACTATTTAAGCTATTAGCTTTAAGGGAAAGTTTGGTTAGAAAAGTTTCTGGCAAACCTCTGGCTCTCCTCCCTCTTAGGTCATCTCAATTAAGTAGAAGCCGGGTGTTTGCATTTTATCAAAGGCAACGATAACGATGACACTTTGCCTGCCTGAAATCGATTTGAAGTATCTCCTTTATTTTTTTGGCCAACCATCTCTGAAAACTCATCAAGCGCTCTCCACGCCCTTTCTCCGCTTCAAATCCACAGCTCGTCACGCTGCCCTGGCAACTGGCAGGAGGGGAAAAAATAAGTCACTCACTTAAAAGTTCAGCGGCTGCAACGCTTGCAAAAGTTTGCTCACTGCACCATATCCAGTGCACCACATCTGCGTCCCAAGTACGGCATCCTGCACCCAGTGTCCCGTATCCTTCGTTCTGTGTTCATGTCCTGGACGGAGCTGGTCAGTTAGTTTCAATTTTTGTTTTTAGCTTTCAGTTTGAGCTGCTCTTCCTCGACTACAACTCGTACAGATACATACATATATATATATATATATAAATTTGTTGGCTTCTTTTTTTTGGTATTTTTTTGGCAGCTGGCTGGACACACTGCACGCTGATTACATGTGACAAGTTAATGAGTTTGCGGCCAAACATGGCTTGTTAAGCAAATAAATTAATTAGTGCTCTAATTGAGTTTTCTTTTCCCATTTCCGTTTCCATTCGCTACCCCTTTGAGTCCACTCTTTGCTAAGGCTTGTAAATGATGGGCCCTGAAGCGGACCAAAACGCACTTCAAATAATTTCAAAGAAATTAACTTTAATTTACATATAAATTACTCGCTTGATATGTGCAAATATGTATGTATATGCAATGCACTACAATGCAAACATTGTAAATTCCAATCACAATTCCACAAACAGAATGCTGTAATCATTTTAATTTGCCATAAGTAAGCCGGAAGCAAATGGGCATTAAAATGCATTTTAAATTGGAAAAGTTAAAAAAGTGTATCATGACTCAGTATCTGCTGCAAGTAGTCGGCTTGCATATACCCTCTAGAGTTTTAAAAAGAAAAAGTTGTTAAAAGCATATATTAAACATAAAGGTTAAAGTAAATTTTGTAAAAACAGTTTTTAAATATGAGGATTAAATTTTAAAATGATTTTTATAGCACTTCATATAAGCTAATATTGATAAATTGTTGATGACAAACAGAAGACAGAAATCGAATATAAACATTTGTTAAGATTTAAGACTACAGCATTTCACATTGGCTAAATTGCTAATAATCTTTTGATATATTTGTATTCCTTTCAGGTATGTATCGGCACCAATCCACTCATCGTGGTCATGTAGTAAAACCGGAGTATTGTTCATGGGCGAGAAACCCAAGGCGGGTATGCCAGACTTGCGCAAAAAGCGGCTGTCTGTGCCGCCAGTGAAGATCTGTGGTCGGATATCGAGACCTCTGCAAAGGCAAAAATCTGTAGTATATATTCCAAGTAATATTCCCAATCAAAAGTCGACTTACAACTCATCAGTGGCGCTTTTGAAGGCCAGCCAGAAGGGATTACTAGCATCTGTGGCAGTGGGTGGCACATACGGATGCTTCTGATCGAACTCCAGCTCAATACCCCCACCAGCCTCTTCCATCCAGGTGTTTAACTTAAGGTAAAAATATTGCAGTATTTTTAAGAATTAAAAATTGAATATTTCTTGCCACTCACTTGTGTTAGAAACTCCTCATGATTCACATCGAGGGCGAGGCGACAATCGAAGCCAGCTGTCAGCTCTGGTGGCACCACATTGCTTTGCACTCCACCACCGATTCGGGTTAGATTTATTGTTGTCACATCACCAATCTTCAACTCTGGATTGTTCTCAAGACGCGCCACTTGTTGCTTACGTAACTGCATCATTTTATCCAAAATATATTGGAACTTCTCGCCAGCTGTATTTGGCAACAGGAGCGATCCGTGTCCAGAAGTGCCCGATATCTTAAATGTAAGGCCTATATGGGAGTGAATTTAAAATGTAATTCATTTTCAAGCATGGCTTCGGATATACTTACGCCACACACTCCGCTCGGCGTAGAATACGGGAAAATCAGCTGTTGGCGAAGCGAGTCCTTCATCTAATCCAAATCCCACATTAAGAGCACGAAACTCTTCAGTCTCGACAAAGGGACGCATGCCTCGGCGACCACCCATTTCCTCATCTGAAAATTAATATAATCAAATCCACCTAGAATCGGATCGAAACTTATAAACTTTCCACTGCCATAATTTTGACAAAAGAGGTCAGATTTTGATCATAGTTTGGCTTCCAGATTATTCAAAAATCATGCAAAAATTCTTAACGAAAAATTCGAATACTTGAATTACCTGCCACAAAAGACATGTGTATGGTCCGCTTGAACCTGGCTCCACAGCGCTTGAGGGCTCTAATAGCGGCCAGATATTGCATTCCCACGGATTTCATGTCCTGCGTGCCTCGGGCAAAAATGCGACCCTCAGCGTCCATTTCAGCAGCAAAGGGTTCATGCGTCCAGTTTTCTTTGAAGACGGGCACCACATCCATATGAGAGTTGAGCAGAAGGGCGGGCATTTGAGGCTCCAGCCCCTGCCAGCTGATGACAGCTACAGGATTCTCAGCATCTAATGGATAATATACAGCTATAGGTAATTCCAGCTGTGTGGCCTGCCGTCTTAGGAATTCCAAACAGGGAGCTAAAGATTAAATGAGGAAGAGAGCAGAATATTGAATACATTTAAAAATGTGTTACAAAAGGCTGCTTGAAAAGTTAGAAACAGATTATCATTTGATGTAGTCTGAGACATCTCTTAAGAATAACTGCTTGAATAGTTTGGCCCACCATAATTGGGGTTGGGATGTACGCTGGGTATGCGCAGATATTCGCGAAAATATTGTATTTCCTCATTGGATTCCCACAGTTCAGAGTTCATTTTTTGTTTTCTTGACAATTCCACCTCCGTTGTGCTGAACAGTTTAAGTGAAACTGCTCTGTTTGTGTGTGCTGACAGCACTGCTAATCTAATCAGAGTATGCTTTGTGCGGTTCCAAGTCGTAGTCAAGATACTTATGGAACCGCAATGCAAACTGATAAATGTGGCGAGCAGTTTGACGGAATCAAATAATTGACTTTAATTTAAGCGCACAGCTGATAAAAATGTTTATACACCACATCAACCGCTTTCTATATTATATCTACTTGAGATACAAGCTGCATACCAGACTTTAACTAAAATTCATTAAATTGCAAAACCAGTTCTTCAATCAGCTTGAATAACAAACGAGTTTTAACTAAGAATTAAGTCTTCAAATTTTTGTTGAGTGTATGCAATATGCAAAGTTTTAATTACGAAATGTAACCAATCACGACGCTGATAAGCCATTTATCTCTACTCAGAGGCCAGTTCAGTGCTCTTTTTGATGATAAGCATTCTGTTTATAATTTGCACTTGCAGCGCGATAAGATTTACTAATTGTAAACTCAACTGTAAAATCCGATAGAATAAGTCACATAGCTAAATCTCGCAGATGGAATTATTTTTCTGGCTTTAAAGCTTCAGATGTTATGCCTTGGAAATTTTAAATTCAAACTTTGCTCAGAGTAAAACTAAAGAAGCTAAAATATATTTATTATTTGGTACCGTTTGCCAAATATATAAAATAATCAAAAAATGTATTCCCGAATTTATGAATTATTTGAAAAACAAATGAATGCACTCGTAAAACAAGAGTATAAACAATAAATTGTGGTCCAGTCGTTTAGCTATAGTTCACTGAATTTATTTTGGTACTGAGTTGGGAATATTGTGGTGGTAAGGGATGGGTTTGCCAAACAAAAGTTTTTGGCCAGTGCCAAGAGCAGACAATTTATGTATATTTACAGAAATTTTTAGTTGTTTTTGTTCGCTGCTGTTTTTGGCACTGGCACAACAAGTGCACATTATTAAGCAATAATTATTTGGATACTGGAGAAATGCAGCAAATTACTGCAATTTTAGAAAGATTTTTGAAAAGAAAAATATATTAAATAAAAATAAAACTTAAATTCTTCAAAAATATACTTAAATTATTTTTTAGCTTGTCGAGTTCCGTTTAAGTATCAAAAACGAAAGGCAGACTTTTGATAGAAAAATGAATTTGTAATTCAAATTTGCTTATTATATTTGATAATCAATACGGTCTCTGCCTTTTCGTAGCTTCCTTTTCAATCAAATTCGGTATCAATAGGTTGTTGCTTACTTTCCATATTTCCTTAACTCATCCTTATTAGCATTTCAAATCAATGTATAGAGGCAAGAAAATTTGCGACTTACACATTCGGAGCTCGAACATACTTTTTTGGCATACTATTCAACATTTTGGCAAATTAATTTTGTCTCTACCAGGGCTTTGGATAGGGTACTTTAATACACTGTGAGAATAGCAAAAGGGAAAATGTGAATGCGTGCCCAAGGACTGACCTAAGTCAAACAATTGACTTGGGGACTTTGTGGGTATCGACAAAGCGAGCAATGAACCAAACAGGACCGTCCGTCTATTTATTTGCCAATTTGGAAAAGGCCAAAGCCGAAGCCAAAGCCAGAAACCGACTAAGAAGCAAATAAATATCTTATTTCACAAAAAAAAATTCAAAATAAAACGAAATGAAATTATTTTCTAAAGAAGATGCCCAGGAAGAACAGGCAAATACCCGAAAATGTAACAAAATCCCATAAACACAACATGTCACAACACGAATACAACAACAACAACAAATAACATAACATAAAGATTGCTCTTTCCCCTTTTATTCTCTCCCTTTCTCTCCCCTTCTCTCTCTCTCTCTCTCTGTCTCTCTCTCGCTCTAGCTGGCGCAACGCAGGGTTTGAAGCTAAAGAAAATAAGGAGAGATTCCTTTGAATTACGTCAGAATTTGAAAGGCAAGAAATGAGCCAAGCAACATGAAATTCCTCTGCTTGGCGACAAAAAGGACATACACATACCTTTACATATATAGATATATATATATACATATACTATATACATATGTATGCTGTAGTCGATGGCATTTTCAAATACATATTGAACTCCCCTGCCGCCTGAAGTGGATTTCCCAAATGATTTTGTCCATTTGCATTTGCATTTCAAATTCGTATCGAAAGCTTTTTGGTCTTTTCGAGCTTCACATTTAATTGGAAATTAGAAAAAAGCCTCACAAGCTAATAAGACCGCATTTCAATGCCGTTTCCCCCAGAATTTGCTAACTAATTGTTCTAGCATATGCCGTAAAGTGGAGTGGCCAGCAAAACTTGGCCAACATGTGTAATTGAAGAATCGTTAATGGAAAGTCCCCTCATCATTATCATCATCATCATCATCATCGGCGTCGTCATCGGGCGTGCTTAGCCTCATTCACAACATTATTATCAGCATTGGAGCTGGGGCAACTTTTGTGTCGCCAGGCATTGGAAAAAATTATTTGTTATTTTCGGGAAGCAATCAAAACAGAAACCGCACAAAAACAACAATAACAAAGACAAATTTCATGTAACAAAAGTTTTTAGCTCAAAAACAAATGCTTTGAATTTGTCTTCGATTAAAATTGAGAACATAGTTTAAAACTCAAAAAAAAAAATCTTTAACTATACGCGAAAAAGAAAATTAAATTTAAGGGGAAAGCCAAATAATATTTATTTATATATAATAATAATTAACTTTTGCCCAGCTTCAGTCATTTTCCAAGTCGTACTTTTCATCAGTGGCTGGCTACACTGCGAAAAGTAAGATAACCTAAGCATGTTTATGAATACATTCCTCAACATACAATGGGCACTAAGGGGCCAATCTCTAGACACACTTTTCTCTTGACTTTGCCAGCAAATGAGTTGACTTTTCGGTTTTTTTTTCGTTGGGCTTTTTAACTCGCATGCGAGACTTGCGCCTCAAAATATGCAAACGCAAAAATCTGCAAAGGACGCTGGTTTCACACACATTTACATAATTATAAGATAAATAACAAGAATTTTCAGCAAAAACAAAGGAAGGCAGCTGGAATGATGATGATGGGGCAGACTTCTAGACCTCAAAAAATTAAGAACTTCTTCCAACCACCAACTCCAACTCGAATCTGAACTTTTATTTGATTTCTGACTGCCAACACGAACAATACACACACAATTTATGCAAATATGAGTGGGCGTGGCTGTGGTTGCCTTATCTCACAATTGAATTAATAAACAATAAGAGTGAGAGATCCGACAGAGTGAGATAAAGAGTGAGAGAGAGAGAGATAGAGAGAGAGTGTGACAAGCGGATGTCGTGTGTGGCACACATATTTCACAAAAAAGTGCCAAACAGGAAAAGCACACGACGACATTTTGCAAAAATTTATTGCAAAATGGCCGACAACGTTGACGGCGTGGACAAGATTCTAGTGGCTAGGCAATTTGCGCAATGCCTTTTTCCATTCTGCCACACTGACATCCCCACATCCTGCACATCCTGCCAGCAGACCATCCTGCTAGTTGGCAGTCAAGTTAAGTGCCCCCTTAAATGCAAATACGAACTTTTGACTTCGAGCTGCATTAAAATTTGACACTTTGACTACCGCAGTCGCCGCGATCGAATAAGCGAAGTTGCAAAACTAAAATGCCTCAGTTTTTAAATACCTTGTAATTTTACAATGGTAAATGGAATGGAAGTGATCAAGTACCCATTAGAAATTGGCTATAATAGGGTTGTATAAAAGTATTTAACATGCTGAAGAACGCTTATACAATCGAATAAAGCTCGGTATTTTAATTCGTTTATCAATCTCCCAATAAATTTCCTACTCGAATATTGATACTTTGAGCAGTCAATTCGAAAGACATAATTACAAAAATAAATTCCAGAATCCTAATTATATATTTGTAACTTTTTTTGGCAGAAATCTCTCAAAAAGACTGATGATTAACTTATTATGTTTCTTTTAATATTTAATATTCCCTCAGGCTTCAAGCTTCATAGGGTATTTTCTAGTTAGTAACTTTTGTTACATTTTAGTAAAAAAAATGCGGCTATAAACAGAAATTAAAACATCTGTCGCATCTTCTGAATAATGTTTGCAAATTTTCAAGGAAATGTTGAAGTTGTTTAATTGAGGTCATTTGAATTTGATTGTCAGCCTGGCACACATTAAATGCCTTTTCCTTGTTTCATTTGGCCTTATGAAATTTTAATGGCTCCCCCGCTGAAAAATGTTCAATATATATTCGTTGCTTCAATTTGTACAGACTGCAAGCGTAACAAGTGGAGTCAATATAGAGAAAGAGAGAGTGGGAGTGGCTGGTTGAGTGAATGAGAGAGTGAGAGAGAGGCGGAAAGGGTTATTATGCAGGTGAATTTGGGTCAGTTGTGTGCGGCTTTGTTAAATGTGTTAATTAGAAGTGACAAGGAATCGAGAAAGGATTTTTAAGACTCTTGCAAATAAGTGAATATGGAAATCTGACATGCAATTTGGGTTCGTATAAGTAATTGAGTACTTTCTGACGTTGACAAGGGTTTTGTAAAAAATAAATATGTGTGTTAAAGACTCGTAAAATCAGATAATAATATTTAAAATCAATAACAACATATATGAAGTTATGTCTATGTTATGTTAGCCTAGCTTCCCAAATAAATTTTAGTTGAAATAAATTTTGTATACGATATGCCATAAAGAAAATGATTTATGTTTGAGAATCTCATTGCTGCATAAACTTTCAGCATTTTCACAGCTTCACAAAATTCAGCCCGTTGCAAGCACAGTTTAAAGAACAACTTTTAATAAATGGCGCATGCGAAATGAAATGCCCGTTTCTATTGCTGGTCGTTTAAGTTCGAGGTAATCTAATTACCAATCAGCCAAAAATGCAAAATCGCTTTCGACGCCCACTTGCTCGTTGCACGCCCATAAACAACTACGATCTCAGTCCTTGCCACGCCCATTAATTAAACACAACACAATGCAAACAACAAGAGCAATAAGATGGAAGACGCAGGAGTTTAAGCTAACCAAATGCTCAATTAAGCATACGCGGTGTGGGCGTCTGTTTGAATGTCGACAATTAAATGCCATGCCCCTCCAACTTTTTGCAAAATAAAATTAAAAACAATAAGTAACGCGACTCCACTTCTCTCCCCCCCCTGCTGCAGAAATCTGTGCATTTAATTGAAACTTGCAAAGACAGCAGCCGCAATCAGACGACGTCCAGTGAATCTCCCTTTAGCCTTTCAGGCTTGAGTTTCAGTTTCAGCTCATAAATAGTAAAATATGCCAGTGAGCGACAGCGAATGAAAATTGTGCCTTTAATGCTCTGGGTATTCCACTTTTCTCTTTTGTTGCCGTTGTACTTGTTGTTGTCCTGTCAATCACGCTCCTTTCGCTGCTGATTACACGACGCGGCCATTTAGTCACCCCGCCCCAACCCGCCCACAGACCAAGTCAGCCTGACATATTAATGAAGCACAGGCCAGACAGCTGGTTAAATGAATGCCGAATTGTGGGACAAGCATCAGCAGCAGCAGAAGATGAAGCGGCCAAGGCAGCATTTTAAATCAATTCGCAAAACAATTAAAACTTGACTTGGCTACTTTACTCCGGAAAATGGCTGAAGGGATAGTCTTCAAATTGCCCAACTGTCAGACTGAGACAACCCAGGTTGAACAAGTATATATATATATATATATATATATTCTTGATCGTCACTAGCAGACGGGGTCGTACAAATATGTTTGTCTGTGAATTTTTGAAAACCAAACGCACAACAAGTTTATTTTATTTTGAAGCTCAGATTTTTTGGAAAATATTTTCAACCACCATTTGTAGAGCGCATACTGAAGTTATTCAGAGCTTCAAATACCTCATAACAATAACAAGTATTCATCTTCTCATGCAGAATACTGAGCTCCTCAAAAACGTCACTATTTTGAAAGCTAACCCAAAAGTTAAAATAAAAATAAATATTTAGTCATATTTTGTTCGATTCTTGTTCAAATAATAAACTATACGTATTTTAAAGTGCTGCAGGGTAACCCACAGTCGGGCACTCTCGCACTAAGCCCACTGATTGTTTTTGATCTGACATCGCGCATACGACATGTGGTGCGGTGTGCAATTTTTGCGTTTGCCCTCGTTTGGCACATTTGCCAAATGAGAAAACTGACGGCGAAAACTTTTTCAAAACATTTAGCAGTGCGGGTTTTTTGACTTTTTTTATTTGTTTGTTCTACGCCGGGCCAGACTCAGGCAAATGCACTCACAAAGCACTCAACTTATGATGAAAAGTTGGCTCCAGTTATGCGACTTCCGACTTTTTCTCGCTCTCCTTTGCTCTCTGTCTGCGCTTTGCATAATTAATGTTTTAATGTCAATCATACGCACTGTGTGCCATGAAATATATGCGCAAATGCTTATCGCGCTTTCAATTTCAGCACACAAACACACACATAGAGAAATTGCTGCATTTTCTGCCTTCTGTATTTTTATCTTTTTCTGGCATTCCGACTTTCTGGCAACAAAAGCTCAGCTCACAAACTTTGCCATGTAATTAAATTTGTAATATTTTTGGATGTGTTTTTTGTTTTTTTTTTTTTTTTTTCTCCTCAACTAACTGTTAATTGAGATTGCATAATTGGCATTAGCTGTGTAAATCAGTTCAACTTGATAGGGAGTGAAATGGCTGCTGTGTTGAAATCTTTGCATTACTGTGCAAAAAGTTTTTAATAATAAGCTTTGAGTGTTATTCAAAAGAGAAACGAAGATTTGAATTCTTAGAAGTTAGTACAATTTTGTAATTTGGGCCACCAATTCGAAGTAATGTGATGGAAAAAATCTATGAAATATATTTTAATTGCTTAATACATTTATCGAAATCTGATATTCCTAATGTAAACGCATTTTGTATTCATTGAACGAATAGAGTTTATTGCCATGGACTACATTTTTTCTAAGAATTTAAAAATTGAGATATTTTTGTTGAAGTATTTTCAACATTGTACAAAATGTGAAACTCATTAATAATAAAAACATTATAAGAGAAGAGAAATCCGTTACTCTGCTGGAATTTTTACTGATGTTACTTTAATAATCTGTTCAGCTGCTTATGGATTTTTCTCTTGTTTTCCAATTCAATGATTCGGGGAATTGATTACTGTTTTATGTGTGCATACATATTTGAACAAATATTTCCCTTTCATTGTTTCGGAGACTTATAATCAATTATTCTCGATTCAAAGATATTTTCTCTTCCAGGAATTATGAATACCAAACTTTTGCAACTTTGAACTTATCGCGTTTGACAAATTTTCAGGGTAATCAAAAGTTATTAATAAATGATGTTATTTCTATATCCTTAGGCTACGCTTATGCTGATGCAGAATATGTAAAGCTTCTCATTAAATAAAATATGTATTAGAATAGCATTTATAAGTTGCGTGTATTTTGAATGAATAGATAATATGCCCCTCGAGTCCCCTTTTCTACTGGATTCTATCCAGTTTTCAGTAAGTTCTTTTGAATGTTTGCAGATCACATGTCAAAGCATATCCATATACATATATTCAACTCTTTGCACACACCTGTGCCACTGACAGCTGAAATTAGCTTGAAAATTGATTACACATGACACGCCCACATACAACACCTGCACCTGCACTCTCGACCGCCCGCATCGCTGCTAATGGCAAAAAAAAAGAAGGGAACTGAGTGAAAGCGAAAAAGGGAACTTCACACACAACATGAGATGAAAAATTACAACAAATATTAAGCAACAAAAATGCCAACAATCAGACAAAACAACAATGACAATAGCAAATAGTAATGGCATTGACAATAACAACACAAACACACACAACAATAGCCCGGCACTATTTGTAAGCAACCACAAACAGCAAAGGGCGAAGATTTTGAGCTCACAAGAAATCCTTGTGAGCAATGTGACAAACGATGTGTGAAGCAGTTCGCTGCTGGAAAAGCTGAAAGCATCAAGTGACACACAGTCAGAGGGGAGAAAAAAATAAGTCAGTATACGGAAGGGAAGCGGGGGGAATAGCCAAATCTAACCATACAGTTATCACAGGACTTACAAGACATACCAGATACAACCACGCGCACATTTCGTATACGCAACGTGGCAGCCAACTTGGTCATTTTTCATGCCGCACGCCAACAACAACAACAACAACAGCAACCACAACGACGACGATGACTACAAATCGTGACAAATTCTTGATGCGGGTTAAGTTACACATTTCTTTACCTTATTCCATTATATTTTCCTACATATATGTACATATATAAATATACATATATATATTTTATATACATATGTATACATATTTTTTTGTTTTGCTTGCCTGATTGTTGTTGTGGTTTTCGTATGATCAACTTTTTGACACGCTGACTTTAAAAAACACTTTTAAATTTCAGCCGCTTACGTTCATTTGGACTTTCGCATTAGGTTTGCCACTTTTGAATTTGCTTATTCAATTTATCCGGTTGGAAAGCCATTAGCATTGCGGCCAACTGTCATAAAAAGGATTCACACACACACACACACACCACACACACACCACACACACACACACTCACCGCAATAAAAACAAGCAAAATATGAATGCACAAGAAATATTCCTCAATTTTAAATATTTTCGGCATACATTTTCCTGTTCGCTCTCTTGTCATCATCATCACAGTCATCTGTTTTTTCTTCTCACTTTTTTGCATCCACTTCAAAAATTGTTCGTAGAAAAACCTAACTTGCAAGCAAAACAATTGCCTTGCTGCTGATAAAATAAATTAAGTATATAGCAAAATGGCAAAAATTACAGTGCAATATGACTATGATGAATGTAGTTTAAGTATGTTGTGAGCTGAAAGTCTGTGGAAAGCGGAAAATGGAACTACTGACTTAAAGACATTTATCTTTTTTGTATGTTACGGTTACAAAAGACATATTCTCAAGAACTATTCGAAATAAATTTGTAGCAATTCAAAAATATATACATAAAATGAATTTTAGTCAAATATTGTATATATTTCAGGCCGTATGTTTATTTCGCTTTAAGTGACTTTGAAATGTTTCCATTTAATATTAAAAAATCAATTATTTGCTGTATGGAATATCAATTACATTAGATGATTATTTATATATCTTTCTTTGCGGTCCTAAAACACGTTTTCTAAATGT
Organism: Drosophila anomalipes; assembly: GCA_035041615.1. Classification (NCBI taxonomy): domain Eukaryota; kingdom Metazoa; phylum Arthropoda; class Insecta; order Diptera; family Drosophilidae; genus Drosophila; species Drosophila anomalipes. Next base: position 5,432,054 of record JAWNKZ010000074.1, on the reverse strand, counting down.
TGCACATCGCATTAAAATGAATATCCGAATTGCAAATGGAATACATTGAGTTATGGGAAATATATTTAATTATTGCGAGGTCGTACTGTAGCCTTCCCTTAGTTGATTCCACCTGCACAACCATTATCGTCTGAGGGACATATTCAATGACAGCATTTTTAATGCAATTTATGGTCGTTAAGGCGACAAAATATAATAAAAATGAATAATATTCCAACTGCTGTGTGGCAATGTACGCACCACCAGCAAAAACCGCTTGCCAGCAGCTGCAGATATGTATTTGTGTGTGTGTGTATGTGCCACATGCAACACGTGACACAAGACCTGCCACAGGCCGTAGGACCGAGCAGAGACGAGACGCGTCGCGAGTCAAATTTATGAGCGACACAAAATAAATCGCCTCGCCAAATGTGCGAAACAATGCATAACTCAAAGGATACCGCACAAAAAAAAAAAATGAATACAACAATAACAACATAATGTCATAATATTAAAATTGTTGTTTATGGCATGCAATATCCATTAATAGAATTTGCCACAATTATGAGAATAGCTCGGGCTTACAGAAAAAAAAAACAACATATTTATACTGTATGCCAATCGAAACCAAACAGAGGTTTACCAAACACATCGAAATAAATATTTATTAAAATATTTCCGCCGCTCATTAAAGCGAAAATAAAACCAAAATTAAAAGGCACCTGCAGTAGGTACATAAGTAAGTGTAAGCAGTATGGCAACAATTGATTTATAATGTACACACATTAGTGGTTTATAGTCAGCGCCAACAAAATGCTGGCCACAAATCCAATCAATATCGCATACAGCTTAAAAATTTATAGACCATAAGCCATAAGCTAAATATTATTAATGAGATAAAAGTGAATATTATAAACATGACAAGTGAACGTTAACCAAACTTGTGTACTCAAAATATCAACACCAGCCAGCACCAGCATCAGTGATAAACAGTTCAATTAATCAAAGTGAGTAGAAAAAGCTTGGAGGTGCTTAGATCCTCTCCCAGAGAGCAGGCAAAGTGGATGCGGATTTTCTTGCTCACACAAAAAGAAAATTGAAAGATTTAACTTGAGTTTTAAGCATAATATCACTACTAGAAAGGAAAATGATTTATAATTAGAAACTATTTTGATTACGGCTAAGAATGATATCGAATTAAGGATCGTAGAGTATTGCAGAAATTATGAGAAATATTTGATGAGCTGCAAAATGGCTTGAAAGGAAGGATGATTTTAAAATATATCAGAAATATAATTCAAAATGAAATAATGAAAAAATGACTTTAAAATATGTCAGCTAAAAAAATATGCTCCAAATAATAAAAAATTTCTCAAAGTTTGCATTAAAAATAAAACAGAGCTTGAAAAAGTAGGAAAAAAGGCTCGTGCAAGTGTAAATCAATACCAGGTATAAAACACACACACACACACACACACACACACACACGCACGCACAAACAGAAACACACACTATGAAAAGAGCAGCCTGCTCACATTTATTTCAATATACGAACGTTTCGAACATTATGACTAAGGGAAAATGCTCATAAAAAATTCAAAACGCCCTAAGTACCTACAAAGTAGCCGAGCAAAAATAACAGCAGCAAAAACAACAACAAAAGTGCACACATCAAGGATATCAGGTGGGTGGGCTGGTTCTTCGTGGGTGCTGTGGAGTGGGTGGTGCTGGCTATCAACTTCAGTTGAGTCAACTCCAATTTCAGCTCGTTGTTCAAACTGACCCCGACACGCATGTTTATGCGCTTTTTACAGCTGCTACAAACGCTTATCTCCAAAACCTCTCCACCTCGAAAACTTTTTCCCACTCACTGTGTGTTTTGTGTTTGTTTGCAAAATGTTTTTTAAAATAACTTTGCGGTCATTTTACTAAATGTTTCAGGGCACAAAGGTGCCGGGGGTTGAGGGGTGTATGCCAGGTGAGGGGCCAGCAGCTCGTTAAAGGTACACTAAATTTATGGGTCAGCTTAGCGACGCCTAACGGAGGCATCAGTTGAGGAAACCATCACAAAGCCGTGAAGCGGTCACAACTTGATTCTTTTTTCGACTCATTGTTGCTGCTATTTTAAAGCTTGAACTGTTTTTCAACTGTGAGCGTGTGTTTGGTTTTTTTTCTATTTTTCCAGGCGCGTGAAATAATTTGTGGACGGAGATTTTGGTTTTAGGGTTATGCATGCGCGCGCTTTGAGCGAAAGTTATTTATGTCCTTTTGATGGTCACTGTCGCAAATCCAAGCGACACTTTAAAATAGCCAACCACTAATTGGATTTAATGGGCCCATTGCCCAACTGGGTAACCTAATTTAAAAGTTTGCGCTTCATGTCAAAAATGAAAAGTTTCCGCTTAAGGTTTAAGCTGTTATTTTAATTTCATAAAATGAACAATATTTTCGAAAACTTGAGTTTTGTTCAGCAAAAAGGCTTGGCTGTTGTTTTATTTTATTCGACGAAAAATTAATAACCATTTGATATTTTAATTTCAAATTGGTTTGTGAAAATCCAAAACTTATTCCTACTATAAATTACAATAAATTATTATGAATCTTATCACGGAAAAATGCTTGTTTCTGTGCGTAATATTATCCAATTATTTTTTGGAGCATTCGTATTATCAGTTTTTCTTATGTCACAAAGTCGGACTCTAAATTGTCTAGAGTATATTAAAAAAAACAAACACTTGTCCTGGAGCCAGCGGAAAAACATTTGTAAAAAAGAAAAAACTTAAGCAAAAGTAACTATTTCATTTTAATGCACACACTTCGTACAGCTGGGGATAGTTGATCACTTAGAGTGTCCGATAATGAAAACACTCTTGTCAAGTGTGCAAACAAAAGATACAAATGAAACTCTCGCACACACTTCTTATGCCCAGAAGAAGAAGATTTTCAATGCGGCGTCAGTAAATGAAATGGCGGCCAACGGAAATGGAAATTTCATTGCAGAGTTGTTCATAAAACGAGCAAGCGCTAAGAAATTGGCCATTGGCAAAAGTTGGTGAGAAATATGGTCTCTTTAGTTCCAGTTTGGGCGCCTGCCACCTGCCAAAAGATAAAACGCACTTTACAGTTACAGGCACTAAAAAACAAAACCAAAAAAAAAAAAAAAAAAAGAAAACTGAAAAAAGAGAAGACGAAGCAGCAGCAAACAGCAAACAACACATGCGAGGTTTTTCTTTTATTATATTTGAACTTTAACACAGCTACAATATAAATTAAAATGGCGGGCACTTCACATGCAGAGCAAGGGAGCAGGCCGGGCTGGGTACAATGTGAATGTTGGCCATTGAAGTTTATGTGCTTGTGCGTACCTTCTCTCTCTCTCTCTCTCTCTCTCTCTCTCTCTCTATCACTATATTTGTTTCTCTCGCTCTCTCTCTCTCTATTCTGCCTTTCGGGCTGTGCTTGCACTTAGCCCCCTGGCAGCTGTCATATGGAATGTAGTATCCCCCACCCACACACACACATACGTACTACTACACTAAAAAAAAAATATAGCTTCAACTTGTATCGAAGAGTAAGCATTGAGCTGAATGTGTGTTAAAAGTAATCTGTGAAGTAAATTTGTTGTACGCTTAAGAAAGTAGAATTAGAGAAATAGTTTGCCCTAAGTTCGATATCTTACCTGAAGAATTGAGTTACATTAGTTTTAAATGGATTTACTCTTTTTTTTCAGTGCACATATACATAGCACATAAATGGGCCTACAGATACGAACGGCTGTTTCGGTTGTCAGGGGGTGTGCAGGATGTTGAAACAGATTCGACTCTTAATAATTTCCGCACTCGAGTTGATCGAAATCATAAAATTTTATGAGCATGCCAAGGGCGCGTAAGTGGCAACTCTGTCTGTATGCATGTGTGTGTGTGTGTGTGTGTGTGTGTGTGTGTGTGTGCTAGTGTGCCCAAAATGACTGTCAGACAGACAAAAGGCAACAATGTGACAGATAGACTGACAGTCCGACAGACAAACAGACACATCAGACCAAAAATTCACAAGCCCAGCGAACAAATAAAAAAAGAAAACCTTTTTAAAGCCACTGGGTAAATGAGCATAAAGTTTTTTTTCCCATTTTTTCCCTGCGTAATTCGAAATGAGTGATAGATGGAGGATAGCAAAGAGAGAGTGAGAGAGAGAGAGGGTAACATAGGGAGAGTGAGAGAGATAGAGTGAATGGCATGAATAATGGAGGTTATTCCATATCAACCAAACTAAAGTTGACTTTTTCTGGCGTTGATTGAATGCCTCGCTGTGAACAGAGGGCAAATTCTCCACCCGCCCGCAGAGGTAAAGATTTTCCACAAATTTAAATGTAAGCTAAAAAGTGTCTAGTAGATATAATAAGGCTATTATAATATTTATGTAGAAATTATGATGTGTGCCACACAATTGAAATTCATTTTTAGGAATATAGCATAAGTGTATATATGTATGTATGTATGTGTATATACATATACATACGTACAGACTCAAAAGCTATACAACAGAATCGAAATTGATTTTTATTGCCCACGTTCTCTTTTTGGCAATTCCATTTTGCGCTGACTTTCAATAATTTTGCGATGCCAACGTTTGTTGTCTTTTCATTTGATTTGATATCTTTCCCTTTTGCTTATTTTCTTTTTATTTTTCTTGACAGACCATAAAAGTCGCTTAGCTTCATTTCAGAAATATTTTGCGCTTTCATTTTTCATAATTTTTTTTTGCCTCAAACTTTATCTACAATTTTTCATAACGTATATTAATGCTCTGCCAGCATCTTACATGAGCCACTGTAATAATTTCTCTCACCGCTCCGAATAATGCACTTGGGAAATTAATATAATAAAAGCAGCGCTGTTTTTTTTTTTTACTATATCTTATGAGAATCTACAAGGGTGGGTCATGAGCTTGTTGAATGCTGAATACATTAGAGTATGTCAATTTGTTAAGAATATATATTCAAATTCATATATTTATTAAATTAAAAATAGATTTGACTTAATTTACTAGACTTTAAATGAACAGCGGATCAACCCTCGCATAATTGCCTGGACATATTTGCGTAGGCAGTGATTGAGATCTGTCGGCTCACAGAAGATAAAGAAATAATAAAACAGAAATTGGGGCGCATTAAGTGGCTAACTAGAAACAACAATTTAATTGCTCAGGTTCCGGGAAAGCATTGCTCATACGCCCACGCGCCCACCTAACATCCACTCAATTAGTAGAGCCTTTGAGCTGTCAACTCTCTCTCTTCCTCTCTGACTCTGTGTCTGACTCGCCCTCTCTCTCTCTCTCTCTCTCTCGCTCTTGCAATGCGTTCTTAGCGAACACCAAACAACTCTTGGAGTTTTCTTTGAAGGCGGTAAGCACCGATGTTGTGGCAAGAGTCGCAAAGGCTACAAGTTTTTGCCATTTTCGTGCATGTAGTGCGGAGAGTACTTTTCGCCCCAAGGCGAGACTCGCGACTAGCAACTCTCTGCGTGGTAACAGCGCCAGAGCGAAGCAGCGCAAATAAATCCAAGCCAAAACAGCTGCAGACAACCCCAAACGAAAGGCGGAAAAAACACAAAAACAAAATAAGAATAATAATAAAGGCAAAGCGAATCCAAAACAAAAGCAATGCCGAAACTGAAGGCAGCAGTGCCGTTATGTTTATTATGCCGAGCATGCGAGTTAATTCCTTGTATTGTTGTTGCTGCTTTTGTTGTCGTTATTGTTGTTCCTGCTCATGCTGCTTGTGACAGCAGCGTAACAGCAAAAACCACATTACCGCTATTCCCCTCTCTGTTCCTCTGCCGTGGTCGCTTACACCTTACCGCTCATTATTTTTATTTCACTCGCGTGCATGCAACACAAGAGAAAGTCTTTGATAAAGATATCTCAGCGAGGTAGCGAAACGAGCAGATAGAATTCTGAAAGAAACCAGTTGCGTGTAATTTGAATAGATAAATTTCATGGCCAAATGGTTGGATAGAGTTCTTTTGCGATACCAGCTAATTTGGCAAACATTTTTGTGGGCGATGCATGTTGCACTTATGATTTGGAAATGCTAAAAGTAAATAGTTCTTTATTTTATAGTATTTTTGAATTTGATAAGCTTGATAACCCAGAATCGTAAAGATCAATAAGTATGATTTTAACGGTGGTCAAGTGAATAATAATCTTCCAGCAGTAAATATGATGTTAAAGCAAACCAATATTTAATGGCTTGTTAATATCGTAACGTAGATAAGCAGAAGTCTTCAAACTTTGGGCAACAAAACAATTTCTTTGGTAATAATCACAAATCAAACGGGGGCGGTGGGGCGTGAAAGTTTACATGCCCCTTCTATAATGTGCTTCTGCCGCATTCACTTCCAAATTCAGGGATAATCACATAGCTCTAAAGTACCTTCAGTGGAACATTAAACGCTAACGGACTGCATCATTAACCAGAGTCAGGGAACACCAACCAGCAACAGCAACAGCAACCAGCTAAGCATCCCTTTTCGGAGTGGAATCTCATTAGCTACTTCTTGCTGCTGGCCAAAAGACTCGACTTATCGACACCGTTTCGAACCAAATTCAACTTAACTGATACATTTAATTTTATTTATAACGCACGCATGGCCTCGACTACCAAAAAAAAAAAGAAAAAAAAAGTAAGACAACAACATCAACTTGAGTCTATGCCACAATCAAGCGTAATACGCGCATAAATATTAATGCACTGCCGTTTGAGGTAAAAAATAAAACCAGGACTAGAGAAGCGCCTGAACGCAAACTTATTGGCTTATTAAAGTATACTGCCCGTTCTATTTTGTTGTTGTTGTTGCTGTTGTTGTGGTTGCTTTGGTTGTGGCTCGTGATAATGGACTCGGCAGGTTTCTTACCGGCCCACGCCCACCTGTGCGACGCCCTAATTGTCCCAGTCAAGGTGATAGACACGATCCGACGAAGTTCAATGCTGCATATGAATGCGAAACTTTTCTCTGTCTGTTCTTTGTTCACTTAATATCCATGTGGATTATAACATGACATTCTCAAAAAGATACTCGTATTCAAGCTATTTTTTGTTTGGTTTGTCGCTGAAACTGGTCAGAAATGTTTGAGCCTGTGCCAATGTGGGAGTATTAAGTGAGCTTTGATGAATGCTCATGAATAAGCAAGCGTGACAAACTCACAACTGGCAATTCTGGAATTGTTTACCTGCCATTGTTTCTCATACCCTGCAATCGGTAAAATTGTTCGAGTTATTGTAGTGAATATATTTCGTCGCTCAGCTGATAATAAAATTTATTAAGCATTGCAGGTGTCAAACTAATACATTGTAGAATAGAAACTGTAGCTTAAAAAGGTTTTCTGAGAAAATTGATTTAAGATATCTACTCTACGTGACAGTAAAATGGGAGTGAACATTTTTTTGTCGTTAATTCTTAGTTTTCTCATTTGCCCTTACTTAAAAAATATCGCAATAAAAACTCATTTTCAAAAGCAATACCTTATTAACCATGGCTTACCCTCTCCAGCTTTTTAACAAAATAAAAAACTACAAACTATAACATTTAACAAGTAAAAATACTTGCTTACAGGGTATTGGCCCATCGAGCGTTCACACACATTTTGCTGAACTCTGTTTCGTGTTTCTCTAAAATAGAGTCAATAAAGTTGACTCTTTGGATCGACAATACGCAGAGCACGCACAAAATATTAGAACAAAAAAATAAATAAATAAAAAAAATCAAAAGAGCAAAATAAAAAAAAGGCAAAAGTTTTCAACTCAATTTTCTCGGGCATTTTGCTTAGTAATTTTTTGGGCATTGCTTTGCATCCTTGGATGTTTCAAATATTTATGCCATTACGATGTGCCTCAATTTATGAATTTGCCAAAGTATTTAGTCAATAGCTTAAAAAACAAAAAAGTTGCTGTCGCTGCTGCTGCATATTTTATTTATTATTATTATTATAATATGCGAGCGTCGCAGTCACTGAAGTTTGTCGGCCTCTTATCGATGTAAGTGTGCCCGTATTTATGAGTGTGGGGTGTTGAATTTATGTCCAAAGTTTCTGCTTAATGTGCACAACTGTAGGGTACTGCAATCTAAATGGAAAGTTTATTTTTTCCCAAGCACTTGAATTTGTGGTCGAAACTTTTTACGCAAAACAGTTGCCAGATATTAAAAACAAAAACAAAAAAAATATTAAAAATGTTTTCCAACTTAATCTCAAGAATCAACAAATAAATAATGTTAGTTATAGGATAACAAATTTTTAGCTAAAATCACCTTAAAGACATTCTATAGTAATATATTAAATTTTCCTGCTTAATTAAGCAAATGTTTGACTTTTGAACAGGCAAAAAATGTAAATGTCAATCACTTAAAAAATATTGCATACAAAACATAATGAAATTAATTCTGCTTCTAATAAAAACGTGACATAAACAACAATAAAAAATAAAAAAAAAAATTCCCGACAAGCACAAAAAGCTAAGTTCAATTAAATTAATGATGGCTTTGATGTTGACACAGCCAACGCAAACAATTGCGTTGCCTTAACAAAATAAATCGAAAAGTAAATGTGGGATATGATGCGAGGGAAGTGTGAGTGGCGAAGGGGACGGGGGCGGGGAGGTACTATTGGGGCATATGGCACAATAGAAAATTTAGAGCAATTGGGCTGCACAAATGGCGTTACCCAAAATGCCGCTAGGACGCTAACCATACTCTCCAACTAAAAATTATTTAGATGGCACACCAAAAATACACAAAAACACTCTCATGTGCGTGTAAGGTTGTTCTTGTGTTTGTGTGTGTGTGTGTAAGTGTGTGGCATGTGGTGCCCTGGTGTCCTGGAGCGAATGCACTGAGACTGGGCACATTGTTCTAATGTCCAACTGTTTTATTTTGGTGGCATAATTATACCCTGTAACAAGGTGTTGGAACTTGATGACAATATACTTAAATTAAGCATGGATGTGAAGTCCTTCAACTATGATAGACTTCCATAGCAGCGTCACAACGAATACTGCAGTTCAATATCATAATAAAAATATGTGAATATGTATTTTGAAATCGGAGATCAGGGCGCTGAAGTCATGATCTATGCAAATAGATCGGCGGTATTTGGGAGTCTATCACTGCTTAGTTAAGCGCTTTTTGCTTTGTTCCTTTTGCTATTGCCGTTCTTCTGACTCGAGCAGCAATTTCCGCTCTAAATATTTGCACTCGGCTCGTTGCCGAGGGAAATTATTAAAAGCGAAAACGGGAACGCTATTATTTTTGACACTGATAAATTTACAGCACAGACCTTGGAGTAGTAACCTCCGCCATTACAACGACGACGACGACTGTGCATCTATATTTCTGCAAGGGTGTGGCTAGAGAAGTAGAGAAAGAGAGAGAGAGAGAGAGAGAGGGTCGGGGAGGAAATGAGGGACAAAGCTTGGCTGCCACATTGCTAACGGGGAAGTAATATAAATCGGACCCCGGGGATAAATAAGTTTGTGTTAGTTATGACAATGTGTTGAACTCTCTCATTGAAATGCACTCGTTTGTGTGTATCTGTGTGTGGCTACTCTGCGGGTGTATATGTGTGTGTGTGTGTGTGACGATTAATTATGCAAATATCATTTTTAATAACAATGCATCATAATTGCAGATTTTCAAATTGCTGCTGAATGGGAATTAAGCATTTTCGATGAACAAAAATTGAATAACAATGAAAATATATTAATATAATCAACTATATAAATCTATCTAATATTATAAAGAAAAACAAAAAACTATAAGAACAAATAAAAAATTACTTTAATATTAATTAGGTAATAATAATTATATATTATTAAAATATTGGCTAAAGACTAAAAGAATAAAAAAAAAACCAACTTTCAAAATGTTTATTTACGATGCAGCACTTACAACTGCTATAAGAAAAAACTACACCAAGTCCATTAGAAAATGCTGCTTATTAAAAATATATTTTCTTAACATCTTTCATTGCAGTTCGTTCTGTTTGTCGTTCGAGTTCTGCGTGGAAATGCAAACAAAGGTAAGTGAATAAAAAAGTCAAAATGCAGCCTGCGAAATGCGTAGGGCCATAAATAAATCAGCAACAACAATGTCTGAAAGCCAGTTTAAGCATAGCTCCGCCAATGGAGCCAAACTGACATAGAAAAGGCCAAAGACAATAGCCAAAAAAAGCAAAAGAAGTTATTAAGTGCTGAACTTTTGGTGTTGCCCGTCTCAAAAAAAAGGACAGCGAACAGAAAAAAAAAAATGCGAAATTTGCACAAAGACTGTGGCGCATTGTTAGTGAAGGCAAGTGCCACGCCCGTTAAGGAGGAAAACGCCCACGCCCCCAAGTCATAGCGTCATATATATAAAAGCGTATCCATGTTAAATTCTTAGAGCAACGCCGCGCATTGTTTGAGTCGAACTATGCACACAAGTTATTTCTTTATTTAAAGTCACGAACGCCATTGTTAACTTGTGTTTTTTGACCCACTCAAAGTTGGCCCAAGCCACCCATAGACGTATACGCACAATTTTCATGCGGGCGTTAGTTTTGTGTAAAAATTGTTCTATTTTTTGTTTTTTTTGTTGTTTTTTTTTGTTTTTGTGAAGCCAAAGTCAAAGCAGGAAACCCTTTTTGGGACCGACATGCTTAAGCTCAAGCTTTATGAGCCCACTAAGGGGTAGTGTAGAGGAAAGTGGGTCTCTGGATGGTGGGTGGTGGGTGCAATATATTAGAGTGTATGTCCTCGCTGGTGTTAAGTGAGCTAAAAGCCTTTGGCCCACCCAAAACCACTTGAATTTTTGTTAGCTAGCGCAACTTTTAGAAACGGAAGCAAGCGGAATTAACAGATAGAGGCAAAGAGACAGAGAGAGCTATATATATTCCACAACCAGATGACTCTTTTTGTGGTTCCCGGAGCTCAACAAGGAGTGGGAAGCGGAGCAAATGAAAAGTTTTATGCGCTCCATCAAAAGTGCAGTCAACGCACTTTGAGTTCAAAAAATATGACTTGTGAATGGTTTTTTGGGGATTCACAATCGCATGCAGCTGCCGTCTGCTGGGGCTTATGGTAAGACTTTTTAGTTAAATATGTGTGTGCAAGCTTTGGGAAAACAGCAAAAGAGTGCTGTGTGGCTTGAGAAATTGATTAAATTAATTAAACATTAACTAGCCATTTTGCTAAGCGTGGCTTACGGTTATTTGAAGAACTTGAGAGTTACATTAAAGTTCATTAAAAATTTGCAGGTTGCAAACGTTAAATTTAAAAGCGATGAAAGAACTATAGGAATAAAATTAGAGTCTAAGAAGAAGGGGAGAACTTATAGATTGTGAAAGTAGCAACAAAATGGCTAAGTTTAATTATTGTTTCTTTTTTGAGCTGCCTTGTTTATTAATCTCGCCTCTCTAAAATACTTCTGCAGTCATTTAAAATACATTCACTATTTCAATAATTACAAATTTCACACATATTTGTAAAGGACTTAAAAACCCAACGGACTCATGTTACTCATGAGGCATTTGATTTCTCATTGTAAATATGATTTGTGCATTTTGTTGATATGCCCAACATATGATGCGCATATTTCTTTGTTAAACATTTCACAAATACAGAACGGTTGGCGTTTTTATTCGCACTGCCAATGATTTATTACAGAAATTTCATTAATTTGCTGGCGCTGTCATAAAACAGCAACAAGCAATAATAAGAAAAGGACAAAATAAATATATATGAACATACATATATATATACATATATAGATATGTATGTAAAATGAAATAAATTTGATTGGTGCGTGGGTGCGTGCGGCGAATTGGTGTTAAACAAATTTTATAGCCAACCTATGGGCATACTTACATAGGCGAATAAGCGAATATACGACTCAACGAGAATATATACGGGCAAACGAATGTATTTACGACCTGGCGCCACAAAACTCATTATACGCTTTGCCTGTTGGCATTTTAAAATACACACACACACACACACACACAGACAGACACAGCCACATACATGTGTACATGTACATGTAGACAGAGTGTACGTATTTGACTTGGCTGGTTTTACAATGTCAATGAACATGTGTTTTGCTCTCTTTTTCTTTTGTGCGCTACGTGTCAAAAATTAAAAGTGCTCCGGCAACCATTTTTTTCTGCTTTTTTTTTTTGTTTTTTTTTTTGGGTGCTACAACAGAAACGTAATCGTATTTATAGTCCAAAGTTGCTCTATGCTGCGCATAGATCGTGTCTAATTTATAGCCATAGGCAGAGAATGGAAAGCCGAGCGCATTGCTCGCAAACAGCAAACTTATTAAAAGACCGCACGTTGTGTGTGGATGAGAGCCCGAATAAGTATGCTATAGCAAAATGACAAAATGGGTGTCATGAAGTTGGGTAAATTGGTCTGCAGCAGCCAGTGGGGTGTATCTCCGAGTACTACTACTACTACTCTTACCGAATCCCGAAATTATATATGATTAATGAGTGGCGAGTTCTGAGCCTTAGCCATCGGTTAATAAACAGAAAACTCTTAATTAATTCATACTAACAATTTTTATTTTTGGTTGGGTTTTTTTCTGCATTTTACTCAATTCATAGATCAAATGTTAAATGCGCCAATTTTGCATTGACATTTTAACATTTTTATTACAGATTCTTAATTTTAAACGAATTCTAATATTTTACTTCGTCTGTTTAAATTTTAAAGGGAATACTTAATAACTAAGTTATATATAAATATAAAAATATATTTTAAAGCTGATTACTAGGTGTCTGTCAGTCGGTTACTCTCGCCCGCATACTTTTTCTAATTTACGCCTTGCGTGTGCTTCAGTTCTGGCTTCCAGCCGGGCCACAAACTCAGCGTTTTCCATTAAGTCTGCAGCTGCTTTCGTCATAATTCATAGAGCTCGCTGGGACTCACTCACATGCACACACACATACACACACACACACACGTCCTCGAACACACACATAGTGAGAGAGGGAATCACAGATTGGGGGCATGTTAATTTGTAGGCCGCTGCAGGCGGAAGTCCTTTTGGGTCTTTAAACGCAAATGAAAGGCAAACCGAAGATTTTACTGCCGCCATGAGCTCATGTATCACTTGTGTATGTATATTTGTGCCTTATTGCTCACACTCCGCTCCGCACCACCCCCCTCCCCCAACCCCCTTGGCTACCCTTCTTAGCATACTTCCTGTTTCTTTGTGTGCGTGTGGCACTAAATTAGATTTTCATTTGCGTGGGCGCTGTTCATGACGCTGTCCTTTCACCCCCACTGCCACAGTCACGGCTTCGTCCTTTATCATTTGATAGGTTGCCCACTTGAAGCACTGCCTCTAGTTAGACTTTATGACCTGACACATAAAACCCTTTTGAACCTGACCCGCACACAGATTCTGTGTAAAATCAATGCCAGAATTAATTAATCCAAATTACTACAGCCATATAATGTTTACTCCGTTCGAGAAGCTCTAAAAATAATAATATGATTGGCAGACTTAATTCTTTTTCTTCATCTTCATCATTTGCTTTTTTCAAGACAAATTTGATGATCGTTATATTTTGCTTGGCTTCACTTTTAACAATTTACAGCAGTCTGCCAAGTCTGCTAACGTATTTGAAAAATTAAATCCCAAACGGCAGCAGCCGCATAAAAAGAAAATGTATTTTTATTATTATTGGAAGTGCGTGCGTCAAAGCCAAGTTAAGTGAGACAGCCACAAGTCTCAGTCTGCGCCTGTCAACAGCTGCCAGTTGCCAATTTTTATTGATCTTAGATGCTTGCGCTGCTTGTCTATACCCTGTAAAAATAATATATGTGTAGAGGGGTTTTCCTCAATTTGTGACAGACAATTTTGCCCGGAGAATAAGAATAAATAATTTAATAAAAGAACAATGTTGTTCTTTAAAATTACTTCATGCATATCTTGCTCCAATTTGCGTGTTACAACTACAAAAATATTCTTCTTTATTTAGTTTTCATTATTGAGTTTTATTTACGTTTGTAGAAATAATTTGTTAATAAGGGGATTTTCACAGTCGACTACTCTCAACTGGCAGCTCCATCAATTTTTTTTCGATTCCTACTTTTAATTTTGAGAATGTACACACATACACACACACTCACACACACACACAAGTAAATCGCGATTGCCTTGGCACAGTTACCTTTATTGATTGATAGACAAATTCATCAGAATTTATGTGAAAATTTCCATGAGAATTTTGTGAACCTTTTTTTTTTTTTTGTACAAATTTCTTCTTCTATGATTTGCAAGCACACAAATTGAGACGCCATTTGGTTCAGGCAGCATTTCATTTGATGGCCCAAACAATTTGGGCCGAAACGATGGCAAGTTTTTAATAAGCAACGGCAAAAAGAACAAGAACAAGAGCTATTTCAAACACATATAATTGAGCAGCTGCCTAGGCTCTAAAACTGTTGTTAAAATGGAATTTTAAGGGAATTTGCGTTAAAGCTGCAAAGCCAACGAAAATTGGGACAAATTTTTGCCACAGCTTTCGAAGTGTGCAGCATAATAATAACGTTAAAAGATAATGAGTGTATGGCAGCAACAACAATTCCCAAAATATTGAAGCATTCAGCTTGAGGGGCAGTTGGGAGTGGGAAGAGGGGGTGAGGGCGTAGCAATTGCTGCTATCAATGCTCAAAGAACAACAACATGAAGAGTAACAAATAGGCAACTCGAGCAAAGTTTCAAAAGTCAAAACATTTGCCAATTCGCCTCCCGCCAAGCGCACACACACACTTAGTATTTTATCATGTGTGTGTGTGTGTGTGTGTGTAGATATATAAATATACTTTGAGATATTTATCGCTTCTTAAGTATTTTTAAGAAGTTTTGCCACGGCAACTTTAGCTTTCGTCCTGGCGACAAGAAAACATTTTGTCTTGGGCATATTTCGAGTGGCACTTCAACTTGTCACAGTCTTGTCTTTTTTGTCTGCCACGCTTTAACCCCTCCCCGACCTCCTTCTTGCGCCTACAACTTGCCAATACAGCGCTGGAGGGCTGCGAGACATTCTTTAACAAAAAGTTTTTCAAGGCCTTAATCAACTTTGGTTATAGCTTAATGAGCGCATGAAATGAGTTAATGCTCTCTCTCTCTCTCTCTCTCTCTCTCTTGCTCTGCTGCCAAAAACCAACAAGTTTTTTTACAGCGACGGGCGACTTAAATAGTTGACAAGAGTTTTAACTCAATCGTGTATAATAACACAGTTTGAAATGTTCTCTAAATATTTGTGACATTTGTCCATTAAAATTTGGTGAATAAAAAATCAGGAAAACACTTTGAGTAGGAATTTGGGTATCTCATCAAACAATAAATAATAAATGCATACTAAAAGCAAAAGACCATAAAAAAGATGTTTGTTAATTTTGTTTTAAATAAAACTGCAAATAAATTTGGCTAACTTTATTTTATTCTTAGTTTATTATAATCTTGCAGGCTTATGCAATAAAATATATATATTTTTAAATTGAATTTAAAGCCACCGAAATACGAATTTGTCACTGAAATGTTAGATACAATTTCGTCACACTTTAACGGATTAAACGTAACCAAAAACCAATTAAGCATTAAACAACACACACACACACACACACACTCACACACATAGAAAAGTCGCTTATTTGTACACACATAGGAAATCCGAAAAGAACACACAATTTTTGGCACTCACTTCTAACACACAAATTCTCTTTCGCTCTTTTCCAGTTATTAGCAGCGCAGGCAGTGTGGCAAAGACGAGTCTATTAATAAAACAAACAGACAACAGGCAGAGAAAAAAAGGAAGCAAAAAAATGAAAGCAAACGAAAGCCGAGTGGGAGTTGAAGGCAAATCGAAACTGCTAAACGGCTGCCAATGAGACGGCAGAACACAGGCCACATCACACCCAGCAAGCGGGCTTAGGAGCGAAGGAAGCCAGAGCACTTGACGGTATCGAAACAGTTAGCTGCAAACGTTCGGGCTGAAAGCGGATTGCGAATTTGCTATATTGACATAAGGAAATCGTTAGCCGGCTTAGCCTCATCCGGAGGCGCATTTAAAATTACACACATATATATATACATATATAGATACATATATATGTATCTATGGATATCGAAAAGAGAGCCAACAAAGTGTTATGCTAATGTGGAGTGTGCGAACGAGCCACATGAATATTACATGAGTCGCACAGACCCAGCTAAGCCAACCAGCCAGCCAAGTGATGACAATAAGAGAAAGCGAGCGAATGCAAGCCAAAGTACTTGAGAGCTAGACAGAGTGAGAGTGAGAGAGAGACTCAAAGAGAGAGAGAGAGAGAGAGAGAGAGAGAGAGAGAGCGCGTGCAAGAGATGGCCAGCTAAGCCAGCAAATGATGACAATAAGCTATCCAAGAACGCAAGCTAAACTACTATAGACTAACAGAGAGAGAAAGAGAGAGAGAGAGAGAGAGAGAGAGAGAGAGAGAGAGAGAGAGCGGGAGAGAGAGAGCGAGATAGAGAGAGCGAGAGCGAGAGATCCTTATAAGATGACGGAGCTGCGTCGCTTCGAATCAGCAGCGACGCCTCGTTTGCATAAACCGCACTCGCTGCGTGATCGTCCGGCGAATTCGCTGCTGTTGCAGCAGCACTCGCTAACGGATCAGGGCTGCAATTTGAGCAGCGGCGGCAACAGCGCTGCCAGCACCAGCAGCAGCACGGCAACAGCAAACACAGCGCTGCCGCAGCGCATCGGCAGCAGCGTCGAGTTCGATGAGCACGATATTTACTATGTATCGCCGTCGAAGCGAAAAGCGTGCGTTGCCCCAGTTGGACCCGCACTGCGTCCGGCAGCCGCTTACGATGGCGGCAGCAATCACAATGTCGTCACATTCTCCGATTATGTGAGCGAACGCTGCTCCTCCTCGTCGAATCGTGGCTCGCTCAAGCGGGCCAAGGGACGCAGCAATCAATCGCTTTGCAGCTGTGATGCCGGCGATGAGGCGCAACTGCAACCGGATGCGGCACGTCCCCTTTACGAGTACAGTTTGGAGCGGCGACGCAAAACACACACCTACACCTGTGAGCAGAATGCACAGATACTCATGAGACTGGAGCGCGAAAGGAATCGCAAATTATCGCTAACATCCCTTGGCGGTGAACGACAGGTGAGAGCAACAAACACAAACACATACTCACATAGATACCCTGTAAGCCCTTTAATATGCATCTGACGTATATCAGCTAAGTGTTTCCTTGATCAGTTTTAAAGACTGGATTAAAAGAGCTAAAGAAATTAAATTCATTTTTTTGTTTCTCACGAATTTAGCTTGTTTTGCGGATAACTCTGTCCATTCTACAAATTTTCAAATATATTTGGAATAACCATTTCTTGAGGGCCTTAAAAGCTGAAGTCTGAAAATTTAGTATATTATATTAATATATAGAGATTACATTGTTGAAAGTGGGAAACTATGAAAATAAAACCTTAAATATTTTAATGTAATTTAAATTTATGTTCTACAAATACAATAGTTGTTAATTTAAAAGTTATTATCTATATCTCCAAGGAGTTTGACTGCGGTGTATCCAGGGTATCCTACGGTATTTCCTAGTAGCCGCTAGATATCTGACTTACTTATGTTTATGTAATTGGAATCATGAGCAGCAACCGCGAGCTGCCCCATACCATAAAAGTCCCACCACCACCACACTCCACCCCCTCGCATCCTATCAACAACACGTGCCACGCATGTTGAGGCTATTGTTTTCCTGGGCGGGTGGAGGGGGGGTCCATAATGGCCTGTTGCAGCCTCAATTTCCTCGTCAAACAATTCGCAGCACGTAGGAGTAGCAACAACAACATCAACAATAATAGCATCAGGAACAGCTTTGACTGACATTTGGGCAGCTCACAGCTAAGAGGATGGCAGAATAACACCTGAAATTCGCTGCCATCTGCCTGGCACCTGCCACATGCCACCTACCACATTTTGTTCTCCATGTCTGTCCAAGCTTGTAGAAACCAGTGATCCAGCTCCCACACACTGAGTCAACTTTGGTAATAACTGGACAAATTGGGAGAGAAAGTAAATTCGAAAATATTTATATATATATATATATATAAATATATATAATAATTTTTATTGCCAGCTCGGATTTGTGAACTTTCCGAATTAATATCCATTGATATTAATATTAATAATAATTTTTTTTATAGACATACATTTGCCTCCTGTTACCAAGCGGTTTAGCATAGAACGACTTTTTACTCACATATTAAAAAATTAAGAATCAAAATAATCTATTTAGAGAAATAATCTAATAAATAATCCATCCAAAAGATTATTTCGAAAACTGTTTTAAACAGAAAACCTTAGCACTACAATAAAATATTTCTTATCACATTACTATTATGATACAGTTGTAAATAAGCATGCCACGCCCCTTCCCCAAGTAGGCGGCAGTCAACAACAAATAAATAGAAAATCACATTGAGTTCAGTTCTCGAACGGTGAGGTCTGACAACAAAAAATACATTTAAATCTAAAAAAAAATACATAAAAGTTATTGTCGAATATAGAGCAAAAAAATTTGAAAACACATATTTTCAATACGTGAAAGGAGTCTCATTAAAATGGAAACTAATTTGAGTAGTGCTGGCTCGACGGCGACCGTGCTTTCGAGCTCCGTTATGCTAAAGTACCGCAAGGGGAAGAACAAGCGCGCGTTGCCGACCTTTGACCTGTCGCTGGAGCAGAAGGTGGACATTAAGAAGGCCTTCGATCTGTTTGACACGGAGTGCACCGGGTTCATTGAGGTCAAGGAGTTTCGAGTTGCAATACGTGCCTTGGGATTTGAGCCCGATAAGGATGAGATCAAGAATATGATGGATGACATCGATAAGGATAAGACGGGTCGCATTGCGTTCAATGATTTCTTGTACTTGATGCGCTTAAAAATGGCCGCCAAGGATAGCAAGCAGGACATCCTAAAGGCATTCTCATTCTTCGATGACGATAACACCGATCACATTTCGTTTGACAATCTGAAACGAGTGTCCAAAGAGTTGGGTGAGAATCTCACCGATGAGGAACTGCAGGAGATGATCGATGAGGCCGACTTGGATGGCGATGGTGAAGTTTGCCGCGAGGAATTCCTGACTGTAATGAAGAAAACAAATTTGATTTAGCTTGCAGCTTAAACAGGGAAACGACGTTGATTATTTTTGCTATAGCTTTCTGAATACCTTATATCCATTTATATTTTCAGGTAATAATTCTTGAAGAAGTTTGGATGTGCTTCGGCTTAATAAAAGCAGCCTCCCTAGAAACCATAGCTTTTGGCTGCCTTTATTTTATTTTTATTTATTTTTTTTAATTAAAATTCCTTTGTCTGCTAACCTTGGGGCGTGACCTCAATGTGAATTGTGCCTTAAATGGTCTACAGCCTACTGTTGAACTCGTCTGCCATTTGTCACAATTAGCAGCGGAACTTTAATTACGGAAAAATTGCGCCCATCTTCATTTTCACATTATCTCCATGGCCCCTTTTTTTTGTCGTAATGCAGATCTGAAACACACCATAACTGTGGCTTTTAATATACCCTGTACCCAAGTACAAAAGTATTTAGAGAGGATGATTTAAGCCTATCTATGCAAGTAGATTGAGATGCATTTGAACCCACAAAAATATGTTCTTCATTCTTGATGAGTTTTAATTCGTCTGTCTAACTAAACGTTACTTCGTTCATGAGACAGTTGATATTTAGAGGTTTTTTTTGCTTATGAATATAATATTATATTATCTAAATATTAATGAATCTCGTACAATAAAAACAAAGTTACTTAAGATTGTGAATTAATAAGCCGAGCGCTACACAAAAAAAAAACTCGTTTGGTGGATAATGCAACTTTTTAAATTTAGTGTGAACTTTTGTATATTTAAACTGGATATCATCCAGTTGTGCAGTCTCCCATGGAGCACACTTGTAATTGTGGCTGTACCTATTTTTCCAGTCCAGGCCGCTGTCATGCATAACAAATCTCTTTGACACATTTGATGTATGCGTTTGCTGGCCTCCAGGCAAAGGTTTGAGTGTAAACAGATGAGGTTTTGGGTGGATAACTGCTCCACTTTTCGAGTTGTTGCTACAAATTGTGGCAAACATTTTGGTGGCATGTGTGGGTGTGTGTGAGTGTGTGGGAGCTTTCCGCTTTGGCGTCCCCGGATGCTGCACCGAGACTGGAAACGAGGCAAACAAACTCGTCTCGTTATTTAGTAGCATCGTTTAACTTTTTATTTACGCCAAGCTTTGCATTTATCGTCATTTAGTTGTTCCAGAAGCCAGAGTCAGGCTTTAAATTCATCAAGATGGAGGCTAGTCCACGAGGCGTATACGCAATTTATGTGACAATTGAGTCAACTAACGCCAGAGAAACTGATTCATGATTCTTGCCGAACTCTGAACTCATAAATCAATCACACAATAGACTATGTATTTAAGCCTCTATTTGTGTCCATAAATTAAGGCTTATTGTCATTCCCAGTTGGGAAAGAGTTCCAATGTTTGCAAATACAAAATCAAAATGATGAATTCTTACACATATAAGTTAATGATATGTCATTCGTACGCTGGCGTTGACTAACTAAATTAAATTAAATGAATTGCTTTGCATAGTTTTCAGCAATTTCAAATGTTATATGTAATTCCCAAAACACTTTAGAAATAAGGTTCTAAGTCGAACATATCCTTTGAGATTTTTTGAAGTATATGCTGTTATGGTGTTCAAGTCTTAAGGATCAACTCTGTCGAACTGCATTTAAGATGCCATCTAAACATCCAACATCTATATAAATTCCAGTTACCAGCTTAATGGAAATGAGTCGAAATTAAAAAATCCTTTGCGAAGTTGGTAGCGATTTTTGTATATTTCTTCATTTTGGTAATTATTCATTTCATAATTTTTGGGCAAAACTTTTTCTAGACTTCGTGGAAATCGTTTAATACCAATTAACAATAATTTTTCTTGTGAGCTCAAAATTGTGTGCAAACACAGGTGCGACTGTCATAACTACTTACATTAATAAAAGCTACAAAAGGCAATTAATGAAGTCGTAAAGTTAAGATCCTAATTACAACTCTGGTTCCAATAGTAAGTAAGAATATTCTAAGGAAAGCAAAAGATAAATAAAAGAAAACATAAAATTAAATAAAACTAAAACAAACTTGGGCATTTAGAAAAGTTTTTTGCTTATTGCTTTTGCTAAATCGATTAAAGCCAATACAGATGAGCATAGATAGAGGAAGACGAGAACTTCAAGTAAAATATATCCAACACTCAATTTTACGAACGTTTAACTAAATACCGGCACAGGGAGAATCTTGCCCAGTGTCAGAATATGAAAAAGTGTAAAAGGATCTTCGAGCAACAGCTAGGAAAGTCGAGCATTAAAAAAGTTTTTCTACGCAAACTACAAAACTGCCATAACTCAACATTACGCCCGACAAACACACACTTACACACACACACACACACACACACGCGCACACACACACACACACATACTGATTACTGTGAGCATATTCGAAACGCTGAGCTGCACAAATTTTGTAACATAGCGAGAAAGTTGCAAGAAAAAAAAGCAGCAATGATGAATAACCACACATACATTCACACAGACACTTATATAAATTATGGTAAAAAAATTGCACAAAATTGCAGTAAAGCAAACGAAAAATTATTATAAAATTTGCATTATGGTATTTAAGACGAGACAAAGACGAGCATAATTCAAAAGAAGAAAAGCGCAATGCAAAAAATACTCAAAGCTATTTCCATGGAAAATTAAGCTAAGAGTCGCAAGAGAGTTTAAAAAAAGAAAATAACTTATATATATATATATATATATATATATATTTGCATATACTTACTTGTAAGAGTATGCTACGATATCAAGCAATTTAATGCTCAAAAAAGCAGCAACTGTGGTTACCCAAGTCGTGTGGTTATCCTCCTCGCCTCGCCACTGCTGTCTGCCCTGCAAAAACACAAGCACAAATACACAGCTCATAAACATGGCGTCCAATTTGTGGCATAAACGCCAAATAAGCATATACAGTTGCATACTTTGGGGCGCAGTTAACCAGCAACCCCAAGGAGAGTTATGCATATGCATGCTAGAATGACTTCTAGTTGCAGCACAAATGGGAAGCGAAAAGTGCGCTCAAAGTGCATTGGCAAGCATATTTATGATGCCTGGGACCTTTGCTCTCTCTCTCTCTCTCTCTCTCCCTACCGCTATGCCTTTAATTAGAGAATACTTGGAAAAGTTGCAGAATTCTAGCATTGTGATAAAAGCGCCATTGCAAATTCAACTTTGATTAGTTTGTATTTATTTGACTTTGTTATTCTAGTGGCATAAAATATAAAATTTATAATGCATTATTAGCCTCAAAAATAAGAAATACATTTAAATATCACAAGCATTTAATTTATGTATTCTACAGCATATTTGTAAACCTGATTTCCAAAAAAATTGATATATTAATACTATATTATGAAATGCGGTTTATTTGAGAAAAAAGTAACTTTTTACAAACTTACATGGCAAAAAAATATTCAAATTTAAAATCAAAAATAGTAAACAAAAAATTCAAATTTCCCTTGGAGATAATTGCCTACTAAAAACTTAAGAGAAAGTAAAAATGAAAAATGTCCCCACACAATCAGCGTCTTCAACCAAATTGGCCAGCCTGTTGGACACAAAAGTTATGCAGCAGAAGTACGATGAGGAGGAGGCGGAGAGCTGCCACCGCAAAATATTTGCATAAATTATTTAAGTTTTGGCCGGCGACAGGAGTAGGAAATTACCAAAGGCTGTATAATGAAAATTTTCAATTTCCACTTAAGCAGCGAGAGGACGCGACAGGACATGGCCACGCTCAGGACTAAGTAAATAACAAGAAAAATAATAATAATAATCAGCGGGAACAAGGCAGGCGACAACAATAAGGAGCTATACACGGGGGGGATGGGTCTGGCTGAGGCCAACATAAAGCAATCAAAATTCAAAAGGAAATTTTTATTAATGTCAATGCGTTTCGTTGTCGCCCAGACGCATAAAAATAAAAAGCAAATCAATGCAAATGTATTTCCCGTAACTGAATTCAATTTCGAATACCCGCAGCGGCGGTGTTTGATGAACTTTATGATGATGCCTGGCGATGATAATGATGTGCATTATGATCACTATGATGATGGCATTGCCTGACCGTAACAAATTCAATTAGGACTCCCAACAGCAAAAGCAACAACACACTCCGCACTTAGATGGCCAACTGGAAACTGGGCAACTGTGCGAACTGAGCTTCTTTCTTGGCCAAAACTTCTTCTTGCCCTTTTTATCGCACACTCTTCGCACCAAGCCCTATGAACGTGTGCGTGTGTGTTTTGTGTGTATGACATAATTAAATTTGATGTAGCCAGCGGCCAGGCCAAATTCCATGTGCTGCTTCCCTAAATCTCTTTCTATACAATTTCGCCAATTTGCAAATACGACATACCTGGGGCGCCGACATAAAGTAGATTATATATGTGTCTGGAAATTGGCTCAGCCTTACAAATAATCTATGGAATTAGTGAATATTTATTTAACTATATATCTGATTATATTATTGTAATAGTGTCTAAGGAAATTGCTGATTAAATGAGGGAAGAATGCAAACATTTTTACCTAAAAATTATTATTTATATATGGGATAAAAATTCCAAGAAAAATGCAAAAGTCTGCAAATGAATTTTTCATTTAATTTTATTTTAATCATGCGCTAGCTAGGTACTTGCCTCGAGGCCCGGGTTGAATAATTATTACACAAAATAAACACGTTAAGGGTTATTTTTTAATAGAGAAAATTCCGTAAAATTTACTCTCTGCGGCTACAATTAACATAAAAGCAATTTTACATTGAGCGAAGTTTGCAGTGGAATTTTAAACCATTTGTTTACTGAATTATTTTTAAAATTTGAAAAGAGTTTGAACTTACTGCTAGCTTTTTATAAGTTTTGTATAACATAATTAGGAATTCAATTAATTTAAGCTTAACATCAAAATCATATAACCAGAACATAATCATTTTTAATGAAGTATTATTTAAGATACATATATATTGACTGCAATTTTATCTTAAATTCGGGCTAATGCATTTTGCAAACTTTTGCCATGTGGACTGTTTTCTGCTCTCGACTCACCGGAAGCTGCCCATGTCGATTGTCATAATACAATTTCCCCTTTTTGCAACCGATGCAAGTTATCAATTTACTTCAACTTCTCGTTCTTCTTCTTCTTCTTCTACTTGTAGCAGAGTGACACGCCCAGCTTGTCGGATGTGGATATAATACCGCCAGTGCCGCCGCCGCCGGCCCTCAAGCGAAACGGCAGCATGCGCAGTCTGCGACTGTTGCAACAGCAACAGCTGCAGCAACAACAGCAGCAGCAGCAGCAGTTGCCCATGACTGTCAGCAATAAGAGCAACAACAATCTGGCTTTGGGCATGGCCCAATTGTGCAGCAGCGATCTATTGGAAGACTGCACCAAAACAGTACTCGATGAATGCGCTGCGACGTTGCTCAAGTGCACCAACAACAACAACAACAGCAGCAGCACTAGCAGCAACAGCAACAGTCACAATAGCCACGCCCACAAGCAGCATAAGCCCGCCCCGCCCTTTGCCGCCCACGAGGCGGACAACATTTTTACACCGCACACACAAAAATCAGATCCCAGCATGTGTTTTGTGCCAACATCGGCAGCAATTGTTGCAGCTGCAACACCCTCGACAGCAGCAACCATTGGTGCACCCAGCAAATATAATACAATTGGGCCAAGCAGCGATTATGCACGACATTTGGCGCATTATAGTCGCTACCTACAGAAGCAGCATCAGCAGCAGCAATTGGCGCACTTTCAACAGCAGCGCTGTCGCTGCTTCTCCCAATCGCTGCTCAATTTTAGCCTGCAACAGCAACCATTACAACAGCCACAGCAACAACAGGCGCAGCAGGACGCGAAACAATTGTCTCAGCCTGCACAGATATTTCACACAAGCAGCATGGACTGGACTCGTCGCAGCTTTAGTAACTTGGTGGATATTGACGGCGGTTGCCGGGTGCCGTATCAGAAAATGCAACCATCATCGGTGCTGGCGTCATCCAGTTTCACGATGAACTCCTTCGACAGCGCCAACAGCAGCAATATGCTCAAGGAGCGCGAGTCCCAAACATTGCCACACTCACACACACACTCACAGTCCCAGTTGCATTCACATTCGCATCCGCATTCGCATCCACATGTGCATCCACATCAGCATCCACATTCACATCCACATCCACATTCACATCATTATCATGCACACGATGTGCCACACTCACTGGCATCTGGCAGCGGCATTCCGGCTACGCCACAGAAACATCATCAGCTGCACTCGAGCGTTACCAGCATCATGCCATGGAAGCATCGACAGTGCCCCAGTCGCGGCTCATCCAGTTCGGGCACCAATTCCTTTCGTAAGTACAACCAAAAGGGACAACAAATTATTTCGAATTTATTGATGAGCATGATGAGCGAATGCATTTAAAAAGATATATATAATTTGTATTTACTTTCATAGTAGACATTACAATTTGATCGTGAATTTTTTGGGCAGCATCACTAGCTGAGTCAGTCTATAAGATATTATGGAGACATCCTCAACCAAAAGAAAATTATTGAATGCTTGTAAATTTGTCAAATTCCTGATAAATTTCGTTTGTTTAGTTTGTCAATGCAGCCCTGGTTTCTAGTTACCTGCCATTGTGCTGGTCTGAGCACCCATTCCTGCTGCTGCTGCTGCTGCTGCTGCTGCTGCTGCTGCTGCTGCACCTCCTTTCAACCCCCTTTGGGGCCACACAATTCTATTTAGTCGTTAGCCATTTGATTGCGCCCCATGAAACATGGCCGCTTAATGTTAAACGTGTCCAATGCCCGCGTGACTCTATCTTTGCCGTCGTCATCCTCATCAGTGGCACATCAGTTCAAGTGGCACCGAGAAATTCAGTCCCCCCCCACCCCCCTCTCAGTCCACATCTCTCCTCTTGGGCAATTGCAGTTCGTTAGCGGCCTTTAAAAAACTGCGTAACTGGCGGTGTCCTCTCACGTTTAATGTATGCAAATCGTTGATGCCCTGCAACCTACACGTCCCCCACACACTTCCCACCCTTGCACTAAAAAATCCCTTTTGTGACGCACATGGCTTCCATTTGCAACTCGTCCATCGGTAATTCACTTTTGCAAATAGAGAACATCGCAGAGAGAATCGGTGTCAGTCGCAAATCAAAAATAAGCCAACAGCGAGCACTATAATCAAATGGATTGCTTAATACGCTTAAACAGAAGCTACATTTAAGTCTCAATTGACTTATTTATATAGCTTTTGATGCTTCTGCAGTTGCAGTTGCCTTATCAAACGCTCAAGTGGCATAATCAAATTTGCTTGCCAATTAAAATTAACTGCATGCAATTGATGCGAGTATCTTTGCAGCGAAATCAAATCGTCTAATGAGATTCACAGTTGAATTTGCTTTTTATTCATTTGCATCCACTGATTCTGAGATAAGTGCAGCTTTTGAGTGATTTGAGTTGAGGATAGCAAGAGGCAACAAAGATTGAATAACCCACAAGGAAGATAATGATTTCTTAATGTTTAATTAACCCAATTTCGACCCGTGTAGGTATATAATTTTCTAATAAATTGTTGGCCATAGATAGAAATAAATATTCTCAAGTTGTCTCAATTCGTTATTTATTTCTTGACATACTTTATTTAATGTACTCCACTTTATTTGACATCACACTGACATGTGGCCTTCAAGTGTTTTGAGTTCACTAAAAATACAGTTAATGAGTCAACTCTAAGTACTTCGAATGCCTTTTATCTGCCGTTTATATATACACGTTAACTGGTTGCTAAGCTAACACGAAATTACTTGTGTTTAGAAAGTAGAATCCAACTAACCAATACAATTTTCAACATTTAACTAACCATATTTCCTTATTACCGTTTCAACTGCTCTCCTGCTTGCATAATGATGGAAATACCAACAACATTTAACTCGAACAACTTCTCGTTGTTGGTGTAATCAATGGCACTGTCACGGCAATTTGCACACACACAAAATGCAACATACAACAACCAACAATGACGACGTCGTCCTGCTGTATTATTGCTCCTGCTTCTGCTGTTGGTCGTGCTGCACTACAAACGACTCGGCATTGCACTGCCAATAACAACAATAACAACATCAACATCATTTAACAACAATCGATGTCCCTGGTCATCATGAATGCTGATGCCATTGTTGCTGCTGTTGCCTGCCTGCATCTGCTGCTCCGGCTCATGCTGCGTATACGTTACTCGGTGCAGGATTTGATGCGGCCAAGCATTGGCTGGCAGTCAGTTCGATACTCTTGATAATTGGCGCTGCCAGTGTAGCTGTGCCCCTGGCGCTACGTGTTGCTGCAAGTGAGTACACTCAGACAAACTACTATGTGTATATTTTCATTATTTATGCTTTCCATAAATGCTTTTCATTCGTAAGAAAAATATTTCCAAAAGAAGAATATACAGAATCAAATTCCATTAAATTGGAAACTGTATTTTTACCATATAGCATCAAAATAGAATTCTCTGAAATTACAGAATTCGTCTTTACAATTACGCATTTATCTATATTTATTTTTTTTACATCTGGCTAAACTTTTATATATTTTCTAAGAACTAAAATTGTAATATAAAAATATACCTTACCCGAAGGAAATTTTTTTCCTAAGAACTTTGACTAGTTGTTAGTGCATATTTTTTTTCTCCAGTGTATCTGAGAACTGTAGGTCGCAGACAATAAATCAATTACCATAACGCATACGACACGTATCCAAAGCTCAAAATGTCTCTTGGCACCGAGTCCCTGTGAGTCGGTAATGTGTTAAGGTGTATAAGTTAGTTAGTAGATGTTGCTGACTAGGTTTAATGGCTCTTTGTCTCACTCTTCTCCGCTCTGTCTTTCTCTCTCTCTCCATTCCCATCTCTCGTCTACTTAGGTGCACCTTTTGAGGAGCGTCTACGCGTTGCCGTGCAGCTTTTGGATCAAGTGCCTTTAATCGATGGGCATAACGACTTACCCTGGAATATACGCAAGTTCCTGCATAACAAACTCAACGACTTCAAGTAAGTCCAATGCAATTGCAATTAATTTTTAATACGTTCGGCTTATAATTTCCACTCACTTTTTCTTTCTCCTTGTCTTTGACCCCAGCTTTGATGAGGATTTGCGCAACGTGGCGCCCTGGGCTCGCAGTCATTGGAGCCACACGGATCTCACGCGGCTGAAGAAGGGTCACATTTCAGCACAGGTATGTAAGAGTGTTCACCCACCGGCCTGGATTCATAATCTTTGTTACTGGCATCTTAGATTAAGTGATAATTGGATGGGTAACATTTCAGAATATGTGCAATACAAATATGATATTAAACTTGGATTAAAGAAAGTATTTTAAAAAGTTAATTTCAATTTTTTTAGTTATTTATATATGTCTGACAATATTGCTGAAGTAATCTGAAATTCGAAACAACATCGTATTTATCAGTTAAGCCGCTAAATAAAATCGCCAACAGGGCGTTAATAAAAGTATTGTCTCTTGAACGGTTATATAGAATGAAAAACCAATTATGGTCAATTATAGAATTTGCTTTGAAACGCATTCTTTTGATTTTCAGTAGTGAAACTCAAGAAGAAAAATAGCTGAGCAGATCTAAAACCATTTAAACTTTCCTTTGTAGAGAAAATGTCATTTACTTATTTAACTAAATTAAAATTAAATGCATTAACATTTTTTGATTTTGACATAAAAAGTAAGTTTGTCACATTGGTTATTTATAATTCAACTATGTTGAGAATATGAAAGCAAAGTGTATCCGCTAATCGTATTGTAGTCATTTGAAAATTCATTCTCTTTTGCCATTCTCCAAGTGCTGCTTAGTTGTTGATGCCTTGACTTGGCAACCTTTGTGCCTCAGCTGCTTCTGCTCATCGTACAGCCAACTGCTGGCCAGCTTTAGTTTCAGCTAGGCAAAGGCAAAAAAAATATAAAAATTAATTATGCCCCCTCCACCCCACTAATGAAGCCTCATATAGCTACCTGGAGGGGCGTCTCTGCCTTGAAGTCAGCTCAATTTTCTCCTGCTTGTTTTTCTCCTACCTAATTTTCGTATGCTTTATGGTGCTGCTACTGATGCTTTAATTATTTTTGCCATGCAACGCTCAACACACAGCTTTCATATTCTCTCTCTCTTTCTCGCTCTCTCTCTCTCTCTCTCTCTCTCTCTCTCTCTCTGTTTTAAACGTTGCTGCTAATTGGTTATTATTGATTCCTTGCTCTTAACTTAAGTGTCTCTTTTTAATAGGTTTCAGCACTTAATATTAAGCCGGTAGCTAAAAGACTTGTTGTGTTTCAAGTGCAGTTATTAGCCTTCTGATAATTTTGCTTTCTTTTTAGGTTTTAGGCATTAAGCCAATTTAAGAGAATGAAACTTCATTGAATGACCTGAATTATACACAAAAAAGCCTTGCTTTAGAAAATATACATATTTAATTTGACTGAAACGTTAGTTTTTTGATGCACTTTTAAACAATTATTTATAGCAATATTTGGAAGTCAGAATTATATAGAAAGCGCTCGCTTTACGAAAAAATAGTTACTTCAGTATTTTTGATGCAATGCAAAAGTATACATGTGTGTTAAATATTCAAGTATAAATACAAGTTTTGTAATACACATATAGATATATATTTAAATACATTATATATGATTTACCTCACACCTACTTATTCTTATGAATACTTTCAATTCAATTTTAATCTTAAAGTTTCCCTAAATTCATAGAAGAATTAATTATTACATGTTGGTGCAACACCAACTAGTTAGGTAAACTATAAAGTAACCATTAATAATTAACGCAAGAGACTGCAATAAATATTTGAAAGAGAACTTCTTAAATGTGCCCCATGAAATTTGAACAGGCATTTAATATTCTATATTGCCTGCAGCAACTCATTTCCTTGGGGGTTTTCCCTGCATGCAATGAGAAGCACTGCACCTGAATTCCTCTATGCAAGCAGCATTAACATTTGCACTCACTTTCAGTGCTCACACTTGACATCAATTAACACACCACTTGCACAATATTTTCCACACACCCCGCATTAAGTTGAGAGAATGTGTGTGCATTTTGAAAATGCAAAGCGAGACCTGAAGCCGTTGATGCCTTTGGTAGCATTTACCACCAACGCCATAATCAACAACAATTTCAATTAGCCACCATACCACCAACAGTCAAGAATTCCTTCAATATTCGTAAATTGTTGCGAACATCGAACATCGAGCATCGAACATGAAAATGTAGAAACTTTTACAACGGTGCCCCCTCATTGTGTCTTCCGCCCAGCCTGGGGAGAGGCACAAGTTGAAAATGCCAATAAGTATGGCAATGATGATGCCTCGGAGCAGTTAACTAAAACATGTTCGGGATCTGGCGCGAGGCAGAAGGCACGAGGCACGAGGCAGCATGAAACTGTTAAGTAATAATAAGCATCGACTTGTGGCCCCATAAAAGCCACTGAACGATTCCTTCCCGCCATCGGCTGGCAACGAGTCAAACTCGCGCTATTTGCCATTTTCCAAAGTAATTAAATTGAGTGCAGCATAATTATGCCCTATAACTCAAAGCATCAAAAAGGATAGTTACCAAATTGTATATTCAAAGTCAGCTTGTAGCTAAGCATTAAACTGTCGTATTAATGTTGGCTCTTTGATTCATCATTTATTAAACTTGACTAATGATAAATTGTTATTGATAAAATTAATTTATATTTAAGTAAAGATATAATATAGTTTCACAATTATTCGAACAGTAGCATTATATTTATATATACATATATGTATATGTATATAGGATATCTCCATGGATAGCAACTGCAATTTTTCGCTATTTGACTTACTTCAGTTTGTGTTAGTTTCGCGCTTAATGCCGCTTGCAAGTTGTGTAATTTTGCGCCACAAACTGCAATTACACATTGCCTGTTAGTAGTTACCTGTTATATGTGTGCGACAAACAAAACTGAAAATGCGTTACAACATTTTATTTATGGGCTAGAAAGAACCATAAAATCGCGTGGGGAAATGTTAAGATTGCAACAATCGTCGGCATGCCAGACAATCCTTGGCAAAGTTAATTATCGTTAGACTTGTTGAAAGCCTCACTTAAAATGTGGCTGGCATGTTAACTTGCTGCTCTTGCGGCTTCGTCGACTTTCCACTTTTATTGCCAGTGCATTTTCAGCGGCTGGCACGTGAGAAATCGTCGTGGCTAATGGAATGCAGTGGGTGCAAACGTTGTAACTTGAAATATTGAAGTGATTTCCTGCTTAAACTATTTGTTTACCATTCATTTATGCTCTGCTCGCAGATTACTTGAACTTTTCATTTGCCAACGAAACACGTCCAGCTAGTTTAGCATTTGAAAGCGTATTTACTTTTGGTATTTGATAAATGTGCTGCTGCAGCGAGTTTTTCGCAATGTTCACAAACTGTTGCAACGTCATCCATAAGTAGATGCAAATAGTAACAAAATTAATTGCCATGTTGTGGCTGAATAATAAGTATAATATATTTTACATGATGGTTATTTACTGACCATTAATTCTACTTATTTGGGTAATTTTGCTAGTACTCTAAATTTCAGTTGGTGTATTTTAACTGTCCATTAAGTTGAATTTTTTGTGTAACTTTCATGGTACTCTAATTTTCATTTGTTTGCGTTAAATGCGTGTGAAATGCAAAGTACTCAAAAGCCGTAAAGCGCTTAACTAGCTGCAACATTTCGCACTCAATTCGTGATGGTAAACTAAACTCAATAATAACAGAAACAGTGGCAGCCAAAACAAAAACAATGGCTTAACAACTGGCAACTAACTAACTGGATGACAACATGTTTCAACAATTGTTGCCCAAAATGCCAAACGTGTAGCGAGCAGTCGCAAAAAGCTAAACAAAAAAAAAATACTCTGGCGCAATTCTTTAGTAGACATGCCGAAAATCACGTTTAGGCCATAACCCATTCAAAAGCGAACAGGGAGCTGTTAAAGTCAAGGAGGCAGCAGCAGCAGCAGCAGCCAAGCAAGGATCGGGATCAGCTGCAGGAACTGCCATCACGCCTAAGGAGCTCCTAGGAGTTGCAAAGAAAAAAAAAAAATTAAAATGTTGCTGCTGTAGAAAAGCAACAAAACATAGTTGCGCAGGTAGCGACTATAATAACAACAATGTTGAGAAAAAAAAAAAAGCAGCAGACAGACGAAAAGTTGGCGCAGCAGCTGCTGTAACCAATGCCATAGTCAGTGGCATCGTCTGTACCAAGAAACGAACACGAACACGGAAACGTCATGTTACGGTTGTCCGGCTGCATGGCTGACTGCATTCTGGTTGCTGCTGCTGTTGCTGCTGCTGCTGCTCGTTTTGGCTCTGCAGCACTGCAGCCTAATAGGAAGCGCACACATTGTGAACGCTGCCACGTTGCCTCGCTCTCCAGTTTAGACTCGTGCTCCCTGATCCGTGCCCGTCCAGACGCAACCGGAAGTACCCGCAACGAGCTGTGCCGCCTCTGCCGCCGCTATTTCATGTTGTAATCTGTGCCAGAACAACACGAGCACAGAACGTTGCCGCATTCAGCATTTATGTAGCGAAGGGATTTGAAAAGTGGTCGTTGGTCCTTGTTGGTGGTCGGTTGCTAAGTTGTTACACTCTGAAAAATGAGTTATATCGTTGTTTCGAAAATCGAGAATCTTAGTTGCAGTTTGCGTTACTTACTTCCAAAAACCAGTCGTTTCAAATAGCTGGGTAGATTTGTCTGATATATAAAAAATACTATCTGCGAATTCCAAAAATAGAATGTTCTTATTTCCTAGATCAAAAATGCTCTGAGGAGCACTATTATTCTTATTCTTAAAGTTTTCTTAAAACCAAGAATTATATACCATTTCTCAATACAGTTGCATATTTTTGGAGAGTGTAGATTGCCTGGTTGCTAACTGACAAAGCTGGGGCAATTGGACAGCGCTTATCTTGTTGGCCGTTGGCCCAAAATTTGTATTTACTTTTAAAAAGTATTTAATGTTGGGTTTCAGACACAACACAAAACAACACACAAAGCGGATGCAGCCAAGATAGACGTCAGGCTTTGTGGTCAAAAGCACTTGTCTTTTTTTTTTTATGCTATTGCTCACCAGGTTTTTTGTGGCCTAAGCTGTAGAAGATATTCGTTAGGTGTTCTTAGCTGTGTTTAAGCACTGGACTCATCCTTAAATTATATCACACACAAATACATATAACAACCGTGTGGGCAGTAGATTGTTTGGCAAGAAGTGCATCTAAGTGCTTCTCAATTTAGCATAAAATAATTTTGGACTTCTTTGAAGGAAATTATTTGTGAGTTGCTTTCAATTGAAATCGAATTTCATTTAAATAATTCGATATTTGTAAAGTGCTTCGGTAGTTTCCTTGCGCCACAGAGAATTTAATAAAGAAACAATTTGGAATGCAGCACGACTAGGTATTGTCAAGAGATATATATCTAAATATAGATATATATATATAAATACAGTTGTCGAATATGTTACAATTTTATCAAGTATTTATTTGGGGGGCATTTCAAACACAATTTGTTTTTGTGATAAATTGATCTCTGTTTGCCATTTCGACCACAAAAAACACATCTGCTTTTATGTGTAGAAGCGTTTAATAAATGCCAACGACGCAGTTTGCCACAACCGCAAGACACAACAAGCGCACACACACACACACACACACACCACATACACAACCCATTCACAACAAATCACGCGCACAAAACAACAACAATAGCGTTTCCTAAAGCATTCACAATTAACTTGAAGCCAAAATGCTGTCCTTGGGGAGCGTCGTCCTTGGTTGCTGTCCTGTCGCTGCCAGCGCCAAACAACTTTAAATATTAATATGCTTGTAGCCCAACAATGCTGCTGATGTGCTGCTACTGCTGCTGATGATGATGACAATGATGGCGCTCGTGCGGATGTTGATGCTCTGATAGGGAGCCACAAGCACTTTCCGGGAGAATGTCGCCATTGAGACGTTGACGACACTTTCGTATATGCAGGTGCAGGTGGTGACTTTCTCGCTGATGCTGATGCTGCTGCTGGTGCTGCTGCTGGTGCTGCTGCTACTAATAGCAAAGTGCCATGCTTAAGCACACTTTAAGCATAGTCTAAAAGCAAATACACAAAACACCCACGCGCCAACCCCCACCCCTTTAATATGTTGCCCAACTGGGCAACAGGTGAGTCCAATCAACTTGGGCTGCATAAGCGAAATATTTTGCAAAAGGTAGCATCCACCAAATTGCTGCCAGCTGTCGGCAGCGTATGACAAAAGCAGACATAAAACACTCATACACACTCCAAAAAAAAATTAGTGCATTTTGTACTCAGCTCAAGTCAAACTCGAACCAGGTTAAAAGTAAATACATTTTTTTTTTATGCAAAAATGCTAGCTTTGATTCGAATTATTTGTACTGACGTTTGATTTTCATATTAGGTCCAATTAATACTTACCTCAAAATATTTAATAACAAACTGGAAGTGACAGTATGACTTCTATACGCTGTTTTTCTCTGAGTGCATACACCCACACACAGCCGAATACAAACATGCACACACCCAACTCTAAGCAGCTAAGCATTGCGCATACGCCACGTCACCTGTTGCCTACCTGCGGTTTCAATGGAGCGACGAAAGCCTCACGCGAAAAACGCACACCACGCCTCACGCCTCACGCCTCGCTTTTAATACCTACACAGAAATGCTTTAAGCGGATTTACGTGGAACACAAACTGATAAAAATTAAACAACAAAGCAAAAGAAAGCATTACAAAAACGGGGGCGGACGCGAAATGCATGTAAAGTACGCGTCATAATAACGTTCACAAAGACTATTAAATTGTAAAGACCTGAGCAAAAAAATAAAAGAGTTCAAGTGTCCCTCTCAAACTGTCCCACACAATTTTGTCGTGTTGTCTGCCCTCAAGTGCAAATGACGGCATTTTTTCTTATCTTCAGCACAATTTTCAAAGCAAAGCAAAGCTGTAAAAAAGGAAAAAGCAAAACATTTACTTCCATTCAAATGGAAGTGCTTTGAAAGGTTTTGCAAATTTGTGCACTGTGGCTGGCAATCGATAAATGTTGACTCAATTAGGCTAGAAAAATGTAGATAAGTAGCTGAATTAAATAGAAATCTAAAAATAAATAACAATTTACTGGCTTAAAGAGAAATACGCTTAGAAAAAAATGTTACGAAATGCTTGCTGACAAATTACAGCTAAATCAAAACAAGACTTACAACTTTTTATTATAATTATAATTTAAATTTCGTAAAAAACGCTAGAAAAGTTTTGTAATGTCAATAAATAATTTAATTATTAAAGTATGGTGCTTTGACGCATAATTATTCTTCATATTTTAAACAATCTAATTGATTAATAAAATATTTTTAGTCTATTTTTTTTTTTACTTTTCTCTCTACTGTTTTCTACTTTGCTCAAGTTTATTCTTAACTCTTTTTTGTCATTAATATAAGGGCTTGCTTATCACAACTTCATCGTTTAAGGAACATTTCCAGCTAATATAATTTTCAAGACGTTTGCTAATTACACTTAAACTTGGCGAACAACTTCTATTGTAGTGGCAAATAAACACTCGCTCTTCGAGGAAGCGGAAAAACGCATTTGAACCATTAGATCACGTTATATCATTAGGAAAAAGTAAAAGCATGTACGTGTTGCCATCGAAGAGAAAGCGTGCAAAGTGGGAAAAACAGTTCCAAACACACAGCAACAACACCAACTGAAAGAACAATTAAAAAGTTTTGGCTTTTTGTTCGGCACACAACTCAAAACAACGGAATGAAAAAAAAAAAAAAATATTGTAGAAAAAGAGGACTAGAACTAGGAACAAAACATAAAATGCAATAAATAATTTTTAATATAAATTCGTAAGGCTGAGTTGGACGAATGCCAGAATTCCGGAACCAGAAACTCAGTGAGTCCTTTGAGCACGTAGTGCCGAAAAATTGTTCCAGGGGCACTAAATTAAAAGCAAAACAACAACAGCACAACACCAGAAAATGTTCATTTGCAGTTCCCCAAAGCATCAGCGGGACCAGTTTCATAATGATTACGATGATGTTGCTGATGCTGATGATAACAATAATGATGATAATAAAGTGCATACACTTAGGAGATATCGTTCATAGAGAAATTTACGTTTACCAGGCTGGCATTTCAGATGTACAACTTTTCAATAAACCAGTCGAAACAAGTTCTGTGGTCGAAAAACAATTCAACAGAAGTTGACCATAGACATTGGCAGAGAGAGAAAAAGGGAAAAGAGAGAGAGAGAGAGAGAGAGGGAGAGTGAGCGAGAGAAAGGAGGAGATAGTTAACGATGGGGGGTTAGTGAGGTGTTGAGTTCGCCCTTTTACAATTAGATTTGGGAACCTGGGTCAACCAAGTGCTTCGCATTTGTGCAATTTTAATTGTACAACCAGCAAATTTGCACAATGCCAGCCAAACCTCCCGGCTTACATACTGCCCCCCTTGCAGCAGGAACAATAATGGCAAAGGTAAATTCCATTTTGCACAGCAGCAAAGTTTATCCACCTGTCCAGCCAACGACTCCCACATGTTTTAGCCAGAACCCCGAACCATTTCCCAGTGTTGATTTTCAGTTAGTTGTTATAACTCGTAACCCAAAGGGATATACTTATTTAAATGCATATTCTTGAAGAATTAAACGACTGTAGTAAGGATGAATAATTGAAAATGCTAGGGAACATAACAAAAAAAAAATAAATATTTTATTCTCCACAAATGGACTGGTTGATGTGTAATTGCAAATTGAAAAATAGCTCCCAAAAGTGTATAGTTAAATGAAGTATCTAAAATATGAATAAATTTTATATTATAACTCGTCTACAGGGTATCTGCAAGTCCCAATTCGAGCATTTCCTCTTGGTCTGTGCTCGGCATTCAGTATGGACTCCTACCCTTTTTGGCACCTCTGATTATTTTTGCTCAGTTCCGGGGACATACTTGTAGTCTCAGCTTATCAGGTGGTCAAAACATGAGCATTGCCTCAATTCAGGTTAATTGTACATCCATTGCAACAGTGCAAAGGTGCAGTTGTATAGTTGTGGCACCCAGTTGGGGCAATGGTAGAGGAACAAACAGTGGCACAGCCATAGGCAAAGTTATGGGTAGAGGCAACATTCATTACTATTGTACGAGCGAGCGTTTACATAAGGTATTTGGAAATTGTGTTGCCATTGTTGTTGGTGTTGCTGCCACATGTCATTAGTTCGTTGGATGCCGCTCTGCGACAACCCCTCTGCTCCATTCTTCTATCACCTGCATGGCATTTTAAGGGAAATAATGAAATGCGACCATAAACGAGATAACTCCTGCAATGTGTTTTTCCACATGTATTTGAGTATGAATGTCTGTGTGAATGCGACTTTTCAGCTGGTTAAGAGAATATCCAGATACATTCAAATGGGCAACTGTAACGTTTGGCGTCAAATTGGTTGTAAATAATTATAATGGAATGAGTGTTTGTTAAAATTAAAATAAGTGGTATTTAATAGAACCATTTGTGGCGCTTTTTCGAAATATTGACTCTGTTTCATAAACTTAAATTGCAGCTTATAGGCGAATTCGGGAATGAGAATTTCTCAATTTGGAAATACTATTTTTTACATTGTAACTGTATTTCCAAAGAAATAGTATTTCTGTCATGGTCTGAAACGCTCTTTCAAAGACAAAGTTCCTGTATAAATCATGTCAAAATCTATGATTAGATATGTAACCTAAGTTAAGAATATCTTCTATTCCAACACATTTGACCAGAGCACCCTAACTTGTACTATACTGGTTAGTTTTTATGTTATAAATACAATATATATGATATATTTCTGCCTCTTCCTCTTTCAGTTCTGGGCAGCCTATGTTCCCTGTGAGGCGCAACATCGGGATGCTGTGCAGCTGACACTGGAGCAAATTGATGTGATCAAAAGACTAACCGATCGATATTCGCCGCAATTAACTACCTGCACGTCGGCTCAGGGTAAGTACTCATCCTTCTCAAATTCCCTCATCCAAATGGCATATAAAATACCATGAAAAACATCACACATACGCCTCATAGGCCCGAACATTCCCAAAAGTTTAGTTGCTGTGAATCTGCTGGAATTCGAAACATTCTCGTAGCCCACGCATTCAATTGGTTGCAATGCTGCAAACTTTTTCGCGACTTGTTCAGAAGTATCTTGGCTGGCAGCCAAATGAAAAGCAAAGCACCAAAAAAAAAAGTAAAAGTAAAATGAAAAAAAATTAAGAAAAAGCAAAACTAAGTGTTGTCTATCAGGTTGCCGAATATTAAATACGCTTGCAGGCATTTGACAAAATTTTCCTTGCGTAACGCAATTTTCAAGTGTGTTTTTTCTATAGCATAAATGTTACGTAGCTGTCCGATTCAAAATTATTGAAAGCAGAATTGTAGCTTGGTTTAAATATTTTGGAATATCATTTATTCACCAAAAGTTCCTATGGACTGCAATTCCGAATGCAGCATGAATATAAATATTTTGTAATAATCATGCAGACTGAGAGATGTCTCCCTACACATTTCACAAGCTGGTGGTACCCTCTGCAAGGGTATTCAACGAGAGAAAGACTCGCTAACAGTTGTTACATTTGCAGCAGTGCTCTCAGCCCTGCACTTGAGTTGGCTGCTTACCGCGTGCCATATTTTTGCGCCATTTCCTTTGATATTTTGCACTCACCTAGTTAACAGCGGGTAGCAGCAGCTGGAAGGGAGGGAGGGGGGGAGATAGATTGGAAAAGAACCTGCCGCAAGGGGTCGCAACTGATGCTGTAAGAGTCTGGAGAACTGCAAGTGGAACTGCAAGTTTTGACTTATGTTCGAGCTTTCCCGGCCACCATTTGAGTATTTTATTATTTTCACTTCTGTCTTTTTCTGTTTTCCGTTTT
Source organism: Drosophila anomalipes (assembly GCA_035041615.1). Classification (NCBI taxonomy): domain Eukaryota; kingdom Metazoa; phylum Arthropoda; class Insecta; order Diptera; family Drosophilidae; genus Drosophila; species Drosophila anomalipes. The sequence continues at coordinate 5,392,826 of JAWNKZ010000074.1, read as the reverse complement.
GCATTTTGATTTGTTGCCATATGACTGGCAATCTTTTAGTGTGCCTTGTTATTGTTTTTTATTTTCGTTTTTTTTTTGCTGCTCTAATAGAAAAGCCGGCGGCGAAACAAACAAGAAATCGCTTCCGGTATTTCACGTCGCAACATTTATTCAGCAGTTAATGGAAATGTGAATAAATCATATGGCCCTAAAATCAAGCGCAGGAAAAAATATACGAGCGGAAAAGCATGCACCGAAAAATGCTTGCAGCAAACTGCTAAATTCTGATAAGAACGAACAATATTTTTTATCCAAATACGGGAATAACTGTTGTCAGAGGCTAAGGCTTAATCATGCTTCTGCTGTTGTTACTACAGACATGCGAACCATTTGCAATACTAAGCAATCAAAATAGAAAAGAAATTCAGAATTGAAGAGAGATTAGCATGGGTTTAGCAAAAATTCAGTCAAGTCTCTGCAGATGCCATGCACTTTTCTTATTTAATTGCTGAACTTCTTGCAAAGCTCCACACTGGACTCACTCTGAATAGCAAACAAACTGCCAAATTGTGTGAGCGCTGGCAAAGATACAGAAAATACAGCTAAGCTATGCTCTGCTCAATAGAGTAGGTAAACTTCTTCAAATCTTTGCAGCCAAACGTTGATTGGTGAGTCAATTTGCTGAGCTAGTTTATATCATATGTTAATAAATATAAGGCAATTAAATACGATGCGTACTCAGAGCCATCTTTTAATCAACTGTCAGCAAATATAGACTCAAAACGAAACTAACTGAACGATTCCATTATTTACTCAGTTATACCAATCTCATGCACCGTGAACATATTCAAATCAAAGGATCAAGCACATATTGAAACTCCAACTAACACACTTTGCCCAAAATTTAACCTAACCCTCGCACAGCCCCCCGACTTTTTTGATATAGAGCCGGGGCATGTGAATGTTTACAGCTGCTGTTGCATAAAATAAAACCCCACATTTTATTTGAAAGTACTCGAAATAAATTCAGTCAGTTTAAAATTGTAGTGCGCTCACATGTCGTGTAAATAAAAGTGACCATTGAGCGAGCAGGGGACGTGGTCACGCCCACTTCCACACAGTCAGATGTTGAGCTGCCAAAGTGATTGTAAAAATGCACAGCTAACGAACCGAAGCACAACTCGACGATTGACATGCCACGTCAGTCAGTCAGTCAGTCAGTCAGTCAGTCACTCACTCAGTCAGTCAGTCTGTTAGTCACCAGTCTCAATCCATGTGTGTCCTTTATATTCCTGTCTGCTACTGTGTGGCAATAGCATTTCTTTAGATTCATGCCTGCTCCTGCTGAGATACAAACGGACACAGATACATATGAGTGCTGCATTCGCGTTGCATAAACACAATAAATGGAAAAAAGATTAAGATTAGTTTTTTTTTTTTCCTGAAACTGGCCACCCTTTTTTTTGGCAGTTGTGTCAGTTGCCAGCATTCTGCTACTTTACATTTCATAGTTGTCAATGTGTGAATGCTTTTCATTCGCAGTTTTCAATTTCCACCTTCGAAATGTGTAAACTTACATTTACGTTGAGCGGTTGTGTGAGTGTGAGAGAGAAAGATATAAAGAGAGAAAAAGGGAGAGATATATGTATATATAAAGAAACTGAACACAGAAATTGCTTTCAGTTTAGCAGCCTTTGACACTTTAATACCCTCCCTGGGCGCATGCGAAATCTTGTAGTCTCCTTGCAAAACTATCAAAAGAATCGTTTGAAAAAATATTGATTGTCGTTTTTCTTATTACTTTTCAATAAATAGAGTTCGCGGAGTTTTGGGTTCCTTAAATAAATCAGATGTGTAATAGTCGATTGGAATTTATTGTTTTAAAAAATGTGTCGGATTTACATTTTCTACATTAACAAATGTAATATTCATTTTATTATTATCAGTAATTATAAAATTTCTTTAAGACATTCATCATTCCATTAGGAATTTAATGGATAGAAATCTTAGATAAATCAACTTGTACTTCTATTAAATTCAACTATCTGATGGTTTTCTTCTTATTCACTTATGATACGTGTAACAAACTTTGTAGAGTGTGTTTGAGTTCCTTGATTGGAATTTGGCACACTTGCTATTCTTACTATTGGTTTATTGCATCAAGTGGCATTTGGTTGGGGATTTTCATTCTGAAATGTATTTGAGAATTCGATTCGCTATTGCCTCAAATAGCATCCGATGCATGGCCCATATATTATACATTACGTTGAGGCCATGGTCGCCATGGTCGCCATGGTCGAACCCAGTCACAGACAATTACGATGCCGGACCAGCAACAACTCCAATGCCGATTTCCTTCAGGTCTCTCCTGCTGTTTCTTCACTCCCTTTGCTGCCCCATTCGGCTGTTGCACAAGCGAAAAATTGAACTTCAGCTCACGTGGCGCATTTTGGTGCCTTTGCTGGCGCTCGTTTGAGTGCCACAACAGCAACAGCAGCAACAACTATAGCAGCAAAAGATGCTGCACACTAAAGGTCCTGCCAGAATATTTGTTTATTTGCTCCATATTTTAGGGTTTTACGACACGACGACATCGAGCAGGTTTTGTGGCAGGTATTTGCTTTCCTGGCTCCCATAACAATGCAAGCAGCCAGAAGCCATGCCAATAACAACAACAATAAAACAACAACAACTACAATAGGAGCAGCAACAACCACAAGTCCTCTTTCAGGGGCAGCTGCTCCTACAAGTGCGCCCTTTGATTTTACGCAGCTTATTTACTTATTACCTGAAAACTTGCCAGCCAGGACCCTGTTCACATCCTGTGACTTGTGGCCTCTCCTTATTTCGTTCCTCCCTTTCCCAGCTCTCTGCAGTCCCCCCTGCTTCCTTTGTGGCAATTTATTGAGTCACTTTCCCCGTAGGTGACATTTGAAATGTTATTACAATGCTTGATTTGAACGCAGCGACAAATTATTGAATGGTTTTCTAAGTGTGCGTATGTGTGCCATGAATTCCCCCAAAGGATGCAGATTTTACTCACACGACTATTGATGAGGTAGTTTCAATAAATATAATCGAATGCCTAACTATGTCAAAACTAAAAGGCTATTCTTAGAACTAAGTATTGATCGAGCTAACTTTGTTATAAATAAATCATTTGTTGTCAGCTTCTAATAATAATGGGATTAATTTGAAAAAATATATGATGATAAAATTTCACTAATAAGAAATTTTGATACCTTTCTTAAACTTTAAGTTCACTTTAAATGGGCAAATAAGCATTGAGCTTACAACATATCTTTTGAAAAATTAATTAATCATCATTTATCAAACAAATTTAATTAAACTTTTGCTTTGAGTTGCTTGTTTTCAATTTATTGAAACTTTACACTCAAACGTCTGCTATTAAGTTTTTATTTAACGAAATATACTCAGTTTTGAGTTCAAGAAGCATTTAATGACTCTTGGCATGTGGAAAAATAGGTCAGCCAGGCGAAGTTGAACATGCCACTCCAACAATAAGTTTAGATAGTTTATATGCTTATATATAGAAAACCAAAACAGAACTTCTTCAAAAACTTTATGCAAACATTGCTCAAGTTGCTGGCTAAGAACAATAGACCAAAAAAAAAACTAAATAATAATAAAAATACCAAAAAAAAAATAAATAACAATAAACAATAAGCAAGTATTTTGACAAGTGCTTCGCAACAAAACGAAATAGAGCATCGTGAAAGAGATCAAAGCTGCTGGCCAAGACAAGCGTAAATATTGCATAGCATAGCACAAATGCCATGTTGGGCTAAACTGACAGACCAACAAAGAGACCGACAGACGGAGAGACAGACTAAGACCGCAATGAACAGAGAGCTCAACGGGGCAGCTAAACAATTGACAGACGTGCATGCACTTAGAAAAATTGCATTCATTTAAAAAACTCTTTTTTTTTTGACATAGAATTACTTAACAAAAAAATATCGAAATATATAATATATAAATATAAAATATATAAATATATAATACATACATATATCTGAAAAATTGTACAAAATTAAAATATCCCAAAATTCAGAAATAAATGCATTTTTAAAATAAAATTATTATTTCGTAAAATATGTTAAAATTCAGAAATTAATATTCTAACAAAGGAAAAAAATTCAAAATTCTAAGACAATATATTTTGCCAAGTGTACCAAAACAAAACATTTCTAACAAGGAACAAAAAAGCGAATGCCAAGTTTAAGCCTCCAATTCTTATTCTGTGCAAAACAGCTGCAATATAAACTTTAACTTCAACTTCTTGACATGCTTCCCTGTCTGTTCTTTTGCAACCATTGCAGACATCATCGATGCACACAAAAACCAACAACTCTGCTCGCTAACCGGTGTTGAGGGCGGCCACTCGCTGGGTGGCTCTTTAGCGGTACTGCGCACCCTCTATGCAATTGGTGTACGGTATATGACCTTAACATCCACATGCCATACACCGTGGGCCGATTCAAGCTATGCGGACGCGCCAAGCTTTAATATGAAGCATGGCGGACTCACCATATTTGGCAAGGTAAGTGGCAAGACTACATTTCTCTCTTTTAGCTGATTTAATTCTAATTAGCTGAACCGCCCAAAGAGGTGCGGTTCAATTTGGTACTACTCCGTTTGGCTTAGTTTGGGTTGGTTTGAAGCTGCCTCATGCTGCTTAAATGCGGATTTTGTGGCGCTGAAGATGCGTCGCCCTCAGTCCTGCAAGCTGCGGTCAGCCGCACTCAACGCTTTGTTGGCTTAGCCATAAATATGTGTGTGCGTATTTCCTCGCTCTCCCCTTGTATGTGTGTGTGTGTGTGTGTGTGTGTATGTGTGTGTATGTGTGTTTGTGTTTATGTGAGTCGGTTGAGGGGCGTTTGTCGGTGTAGGGTGGCATATTAAGTGCTTGAGCTGCGCACCAGCGCCGTTTTGAGAGGAGCGAGGGGAGGGGCGCCACGCTTTTGTGTGCCTAATGGGTCAACAGCTCTCAAATTAGGTGACTACAGCAATTTACAAGAGCCACGCGGCTTTACGCCGGATTATCATCGGCCTGAAGGTAGGCAACTATCTTTAATTGACTACGGCTCGCCAGACACAGTGTATCCAATATTATGAACCATTTTCTATACTCTGGCGCAGACCGCAGAAGCTTAGGACTTGAAAATCTCCAGTTAGAATACATAGCAGTAACTGCTTGATACAGCTAATAAAATCTATTTAAGACACGAGTCATCAAGGAAAAAACCTTGAATCATAGCAAAATGGATTATAATTGAGTCCTGTTCGTTAAAATCAAGTTTTGTGTAACTGTAATAAAAGTAATTAACTGAATCACTTGTTGCATGTTATGCCCATAATCATTCAAAACCCGTTAGGCAAGCAATACCAAACTCCACAGAGTTTGTTAATACAATATCTGCAGAATAGGTTCATTTGAGCAGAGAAGATATTATTTTATTTGAATTTACTCAATTCCTATTTATACCTGAGCTGCGCAGTGTCATCGACAAATAATCCAATTATATACATAGCAAATAAATCTATAATGCGTGATATAGTAATAATAATAACCGAGGCATTTTAGAAATCTCGTTAAATGCTTTCGTACTTCCAAGTTTATATACATATATCATGACTACTCAATATCCGTAGTCAATTCATCATCGAGAGATAAATTAGTCTTTTTGTTCGCCAATTCATTTAAGAGACACATGCCTTTATATATCAGGGCAGAACAACATAGCTCACAGTTAAATATTTTAATAGTTATAGTTAAGCATGTGATAAGTTTGAATTTGATTTTCAAAAAATATAAAAAAGAATTCAAAATTGTGTGCCATTAAATTATTTTTAAATGCTTATATCTATAGAGGGCATCAAATTGCATTAATACATATGTATGCACACACAAATATGTATCATCAAGGCTATATACTTATCGAGACAAGATTTGATTGCCGAGGTCCAATATGTATACGAACGATTTGTTTACATTTTAGAATTATTTGACATATGTACGTTCGTGTAAATATTTCGAAATTCGAAATTACCTCGAGAGCGCCAAACACTTCATCAGTATCAACAGCAGCAGCAGCAGCAGTGGCAGCAACAGCATCGGCCACACGATGCTGTGATACTGATGATCATCATCAAATAACATCATTAAGATCGGGGCATTAGTTTTTGTTTGTTCTTCATGGCATGTGTCGAGGGGAAGCGCTGCGATGCGCTTCCTCTTTGGCTATGGGCTCTTGCCAAATGCTATTTCGATGAGGTGCATACGGAAATGAAATGTGTGTGAACGTGAAAATGTGAAAATGCAGAACAACAAAAGCAACAACAAAAACAACAACAATAACAACCAGAATAGAAGCAACAACGAAATCGAATCGCAAGGCAAAGATAGCTGACCAAAACAGGAAATGTTAATTTACTGCAGTTATTAAAAATATTCGAAAATCTACGACGCATATAATTCATAATTTTTGGGTCTGCCCTGGCAATTAAATATGGAAATTAAAATTCTTAATGACAATCAAAACAAAAACAAACAAAAAAATAAAACAAATCAGCGTCACTTCCTCATTTAAATAACGGAATTTTCAATTACACATCGCAAAACAATCGGCGAAAACAAAATACATGATGAAAAGCGAAAATCGCATAAGGCGCAAGCGTCAAGAGCACCAAAAACGAATTTACAAAGAGAGAGAGAGAGAGACTAATTTGGGAGAGAACATTTGTGGCAGCAGCATTTTGGGGCGAAATCGCTTGTGTGGCAAATGGAAGATTTTCGCTGCGACGAAATGAGCGTGCAATGGGAAAATCGAAATTTTCATTCATACTATAAGGTGAATTGCACTGTGTGATGGCTAATCAAATGGAAATTCAAATCAAATATGTATGAAATTGTTTATACTCAATGTAACGTAAATTATACCACAAAGGATTAATTTATTAAGACTAATTAAAATGAAATCTTTTACACAATCATAATAACATATATAATTATAACTTAAAAAGTTATTAAATAATGCATACATAATTAAAATTTACTTATTGTAAACTGGATTAATATTTGTTTTATAAATTATGAATATTATTATATAAAAAGCTATAATAAGAAAGACAATTTTTTGCCTTTGAAATTCATATTTTGTAAAGAAATATATTATTATTATTGGTGTTAATTGGTTTTATAAACTATTCAGTTCAGAGCGAATTGTAGTGTTTTTATACCAATGTTGGCACTTAACATTCCGTTCCACCCGCATCGCTAAAAATACCCGTCACGCACCCAAGTAGCGCCAGTCACATGTGCCATGGTGAGTATGTTGCCAGCCAGCAGGCGCTGCTGCTGTTCAGCGCTCTCCCTCTCGCCAAATATCTCTCTATTCGCCTGCCAGGCTGCCTGTGTTGAGGTGAAAGCGCAAAACATCGCACAGTGCTCGGACAGTCGTTCACGAAATTCGCCCCAACGAGGCAGCAGCAGCAGCAGCAGCAACATCAACAGCAACAGCGGCAGCAGCAGCAGGTAGAGCTGCAAACGATAGAGACGAACCAAAAACACACGCCAGACAACAGTGGTCGTGTGGTGAAGTGAAGCGAAGAGCAGAGAGAAAAATACAATAGAAAAATACAAAAAAAAACACACAAAAAAAAATAGAAAAGAAAAGAAATAAGGAAAATAAAAAGTATTCATCTACAGCGCGAGAAGAAAATTAGCCAACAATATACGTGTGCATTATATTTATTTATAACAAATTCCGTTTAGCGCGACGCGCATTTAAAAAAAATAAGGTGAACAAACAAAATACATACACAATTCACAGTTACTAACCAAAAGCTAAAGCGAAAAAGCGAAACCATATGCAATGCAAAATAATAAGCTACTAAAACCAAAACCGAAAAGAATGAGCCAAATGAACAGATACTAATCGGTTACTTCCTCCTCTTCCTACGTATACGCAACGACGCACACTCGCACACACACACACACTCACACACACACACACACACATACACACGCACATACTGTATACTGTATACTGATTGATGATGACAACGGAGCAGAAGCAACAACAACAACTAGCGGCAGCAGCAGCAGCAGCTACGTCGACTACGGATAACGGCACCATGACAGCAGCAGCAACGGCAGGAACAACAACAAAAACATCAAATGGCAACACAAGTGGTGGAAATAACACAAAGCAAAGCAAGCACAGGTCGAGGTCATCCGCACGATACGATGACGTCGAACGGCAGCAGCGCAAAAGTCGCGCCATTGTCTCCATACCGAACACCATAAAGCTGAGCATGCTCAACAGCGGCCTGTTGTCCTTCGACCGGATCAAGCTGGAGGCACGCGACGAAAACAATTCGCTATCGAAGACCATACCAAATGGCCCCATCGACGTGCGGCATTTTCTCAAATTGTGCGACCTGCGTCGCAAATTTCCCGTGCTCTATAAACTGGAATTTCAGACAGCTGCCAAAGTGGAGACGAACACTTGCCGGCATGCCCTGAAGAAGAACAACGCAGAGAAGAATCAGAATCCCAAGTGCATTCCATATGACTACAATCGTGTTGTCCTGCAGAAGCTACCCGGTGTGCCCGACTCCGACTATGTGAATGCCAGCTATGTGGACAGTCTACTCAAACCGAATGCCTACATCGTCACTCAGGGTCCTGTGGAGGAGACTGTGAATGCGTATTGGCGCATGGTGTGGCAGGAGAACATTAGCGCTATTGTGATGCTGACAAAGACCTTTGACTTTGCCAAGGTCATGTGCGTGCAGTACTGGCCCCCGAATATGGAGGTGCACGAAACCTATGGCGATATCCACATTAATATTGTGCGGGAGGAGCAGTTGGCCAACTTTCACATACGCACCTTTCGACTGTACAAGAAGAGCGAACAGGGCGAGGTGACCGACGAGCGTTTGATACTCCAGTTTCATTATACGGAATGGTATTCCCACTCCTGCCCCTTCTCCAATGCCCTGCTCGAATTCAGACGACGGGTGCGACTCGTTGTTGGCAATATCATCAAGGATGACGATGATGTCGATATGCGTGGTCCCATTCTGGTGCATTGCAGCGATGGCGGCGGCCGTTCCGGTGTCTATATGTCCATCGATGCCAATCTGGAACTGGCCGAGGAAGAGGAGTGCTTCAACGTTTTTGGCTATCTGAAGAAGCTGCGACAGTCGCGCAAAGGTCTCGTCGAGAATGTGGAACAATACAAGTTCATTTACGATACGCTCGAGGAGCATATTGTATGTGGCAAGACCTGGTTTCCCGTCTCCGAGCTTTCCGATCGCCTCAAGGCCAAAGCACGCCGCAATTCGGCCACCAAGCTGAACGAATATCAGATGGAATACGATCAGATCTGCAAGCAAACGCCACGTTTCACCATCGGTGACTGTGCTGGCGGTCATCGGGCGGACAATCGGGAAAAGAATCGCGATGTGCTCTGTGTGCCACCCGACAATTTCCGTCCGTATCTCACCAGTTTTCAGGGCAACGCCTTCACAGACTACATCAACTCGGTGTTTGTGGATGGCTACACAAAGCCGCGGGAATACATCAACACCGAATGGCCCATGAAGCATACGCTGGGCGAGTTCTGGTCTCTGGTCTACGATCATGAGTGCTCCGCTGTGGTGGTGCTCTGTCAGCCGCCATCGCAATCGCAACAGTATCCCTCGTTTTGGCCAAACAAATCGAAAATGGAGAAATATGGACCGGTCTTCACCGTGCACTACGTCATGTCGAAGAGCTATACGAATATAAAGCAGTGGGAGTTCAAGATCAACAAGAAGATCGTTTCGCTAACGGAAATGATGGCGGGTGTTAAGGCGCCGACGCGTACCGTCCAGCTGTTCCAGCTAACCTGTTGGCCGATGGGTCACAAGGTGCCGAGCTCAACCAATTCGCTGGTGTATCTAATGAACATGGTCGAGATCTGGCGCAATAAGGTCGACTATGGACCCGTCTGTGTTGTCTCGCCCGATGGTCGCAGTCGTGCCGGCGTTTATTGTGCCGCAAATGCGTGCATCGAGCAGGTCATACAGCACGGCGAAGTCGATGTCTTTCAGGCCGTGAAGACCGTGCGGCGACACCGTCCACAGCTCGTCGAGAATATGACCGAGTACAAGTACTGCTACGATCTGGTACTCCACTATGTCCTTCACTTTCTCAACAAGAAGGATTGAACTCGTTCAACGCACACACACATTTTTTGTAATGGAACCAAATTTTTGGAGGGTTCTACACCACTTTTTTTGCGACGAGTGCAACTCGCTCAAAAAAAAAAAACAAGAAGAAGAAGAAAAGAGAACAACTGTTTTATGGTTAACATAACTTTATGTCCAAGTGGTCCACATTTTATGCCTAATACTACTATTCTATCTTGAATGTACGTATGTCTATTCTATAGAGCTGTAGAGAATGGGGCTAGACTCGGCTTGGCACAGAGCCTTAAAGCAATAATACGGAGTATTTTTGTTGTTTTTATTTCTTTTGTGTTTTTACTGTCGTTGGCTAAGGGGAAATGAAATTTCCAAAATGTCACGAAATGGTATTTGTCTTTTTGATATTTTATCCCTTGAATTTTCCTAATGGGATCGTAAAATTATGTAAGCGAAATCAAATGCAAAAACCATATATTGTCTATGATCTGTATCTGAACTGTATGTGCCATGTCTAAATGCCCTAATTGTTGTTGTTATTACTATATATAGTATATACTTATAATTCTATATATACATACAAATATTCATATATATGAACTTGAACTATTAAATTTACGATTTACGATTAAATATGATTATGTTTACGATATATGTTACGTTAACTCTAAAAACTTGCTACCTTATACAAAATTGTTGATATATATCTAACTATACTACAGCATACATATATGTACATATATATATATGTGAATATTATGTTATGTATAGAAGAAAGTCGTATAGAATTTGTAGAGGTCTCTCGGAGAAGTGCTGTTGGAAATTGTATTTTTTATTCATGTTACCAAATGTGCAGAAAATATTTATTTATGTAGACTAAAGCGAAACGCATCAAAAAACAACAACAATAACCAAACTCGAGAAGCAACTATTGTTGATTTATAAGAAGTGAAAACACACACACACACACACACCCACACAACTAAAAACATACATACACACACAACTACATATATAAATATATACTCCTATATTTTAGCATTTATGCATTCGAAAATGAATATATTTGTCTAACAATTCAATTGCATATACCACAAACACAAATACACAGACACAACACTTATATTACTATACATACATATATATACAAATATTATTATATTCTTGTAAATGTATTGAATTTATTTTTTTAAATGTGAATAAATGTGCATATGTATTTTGGATCGATTCCGTATGAAACTTTGGAGTAGATCGAGAGCAAAACCAAAAAAGGAAAACAAATAATTGAATTGTGTTTTATTCGCATGGATTCAGCTTTGTTTTTCAGTTACAAAACAACAACTGAAATAAATACATATACATACATAATGATAATATTTATTCGTGAATCACTGATCTTAATTCATGGATATTTCGATTGGCCAAACTTTGATTGCTTTGTTTTTGATCAGGCCACAAATGCATGGCATTAATTACAATGCCACAAGTAGAAAAGATCTTTACATCTTTCGATTTTTCCATTCCAAAACTGAGTCATAACTCAAAATATCAATCAAATTATTTTTTCATATATTTTTCTTTCCTTTTTTTGCGTATTCATTGAACATTTATTTTTGCACCGCAATTGTGGAAAAAGGGAAGTGCGCCAATCACATGAGATGATGATGATGATGATGATAAACAAAACAAGATGCTTCATACAATAATAATCGCAATGCGATAAAGAACCTTGACCAGATTACAGTTTAATGCGAACAAATCAAACTGAGGCCCCATTATATAGATATCGCTTGGCGATAAAATGACTCGTGAAGGGCGTAGGGTAAAGGGTAGCGAATACGGGAGGATGGCCAAAAGGGGGGGCAAGGTGTGGTCGCTATAAAATCGATACATGACAGCACAGCTCTTTCCTTTGGCCAGCAATAAAAGGCAACAACAAGCAACACACAGCAATAACAGTAAAACTTGAGCGTTCGCCATGACATCAGCAAAAAAATAAAGCAGAAAATTATGAAAACAGGGAAAAAATGGAGTAAAAACCGGTTAAACTGATTTAAGGCAGCTGGAAAAGCTGCGAGTGCTTTTGGTACTTTCTGTTTTTGCGTTCGCTTAGCTCGTGCGCCAAACAAATTCCCATCGCTTTCGTAGTTGTTGCTGTCATGTGGCATGTTTAAAAATTGTTGGCCATATATAAAATACTCGTACACAAATAAAACAATAAGTTCAGTTTTTTCTTGCGCTTGGAAAATTTATTTATGAGCTATTAATACAAAACAAGCGCGTGGCAAACGAATTTGCGGGGGCTCTCTGAGCATGAGGGTATGTGGAAAAGTACTTCAAATTAGTCATGGTTTGTTTTTCTAGAGCCATTTTAGTTTCAGTTAATTAAAAACTCAATGCCAATTAATATTGCCAGCGGGGAGCCAGATATAATTTATATTATATTCCGTTCCATATAATCATAAAAATAAATTTCTGTTTTTAATTGCATTTGCTGAGCGTGTATGCGAGTGGGTGTGTGTGTGTGTGTGTGTGTAACTAAATATTCGGAAGGAAAATAACAAACGGAAAAATAGATTTTTTAATGGGATTATTATCTAATCAAAAATATATGTTTATTCATTTAATGTATTTAACAATTAATATAAGGATTTTATGATATTAACGTGAAATGAGATGTAATAATTTATATTTATCTCTGAAGAAAAACAATCGCTGAAAATTATGCATATTAAAGGTAGTTTATATAATATTTATCTTATTATACGTTTAAACAAGTCAGACTGAGCTGGTCGAGAGGCTTATAATCGGAAATACCCTGAATTCAGCTGTTCGATTTCAATTTTTATCGATGTTCTCAAAACAAGTTTCAGCTGTCGAATACAAAACAGACAATTGACTTGGCAGTGACTGCTTTCCCTCACACATAGTTTTGCACAAGTTCATAACACCCTTTCTCAAAAATTCAATGGACTTGTGGTATAAAAAGTAATTTTCATTAGACCTTTAATTGTATTAAAGGGTTATTTAAACTTAAAACATTGTGGGTGGGTGTTTAAGTATATGTTGTGGTTTTCAACTCATACCACTTGCTTTCTGTTTGCTAGCATTCCCTTAAGAACTCACATGGTGGAGGGTCGCATTCAATGAAGGCAACTACTCATAACTGTGCTTGTGTGTATTATTTGTTTCCCCTACTTGCTGGGACTACTATTGCCGCACAATTACCTGCCACAGCTGCCGTTGTGCCCAGGCTCCTGACGGCCGCCATTCGTATGGCACATTATTGGCCATTGTTTGAGGCATTATGTTGGATGCCGTCGGCAGCGTTGTTTGGCTAATTCAATTATGCAACGTCTACGTGAGTTTCAGTTGTGTGGAACTCTCTTTGTGTGTATGAGTATGTGTATGTGTGTAACTGCAATTGAAGTCAGGGATGCACACACACACAAACATACCCTCGTCTATTACATGCTCGCATGCACATTTGTGTGGATTCAGTGACGCATTTGACGAGCCAAGAATTTAGCGAGCGAATGCATAATAATAATAATAATCATACTGGTAATAATTATTATAATAATAAGCATATGTACATATGTGGCATTATGTACGCCTCAACAAAAAAAATGTTGGCAGCAACGAGTCGGACACGTAATGAAAATGAGTTAAAAACTGTTGGTCTTTAGCTTTTTATACACACACACACACACACACACACATGAACATAATGAACAGAAGCCCACACTAAATACACACACACACTCACACACACACACACACTCACACGCCGCATATGTGGTCGCCTTTCATGTTTCACGTGCTTGGAGTGGAAATGAGTGGCACTAATTTGATATGACATGAAATTGAATTTAAATAATTAAACAAATGATTTTTGTGTGACAGTTGCTGTTGCTTTTTGCAGTTGCTTTTTGCTATTGCTGCTGCTGTTGCTCTTGCTACCGTTGTTTTCTTGCCCCTGGGCTTAGCATACTTTTCACTGCCCCCGTACACAGACATATTTTAATTAAGTATTTATCAGCCGAGAGCATAAGATTCTTAACGGGAAACCAAAAAATAGGCAGAGCATAGATCAAAGTGGCGATTTATTTTATTTCAGTTCAAAAGAATATAATACAAATAAACAATTTGTATGCGCAAGATTGTTTAGCAAAAAATGTAATTGAGCCTATTAATTTAATTTTAAAATAATATTAAAGAATATCTTCCTTGCTAATGAAATTGAATAAAATGGAATTGAATGGATACTATGAATTTTTTGAACCGGAAATAAATACAAAAATATAAATTGAGATAATTAAAGAATTTATCTAAATATCTGTAAAAGCAGCTAAAACGAGTCAATTGCCTGACAGATGTGGCCAAATTCAATAGCAATAAGTGAACAGCTTGTTTTCTGGCAGTGTTTTATACAAAGTGTTTTCCCCAAGGATTATAACGATATTGATATATTTCTTACATGCTGAGAAGCACTCGATATTTGCACAATTTTAAGTGAGTTTAATAAAAGGCAATTAAACCAATATTTGCGTAATACATATTTTCAAATTTCATTAGTTATGACAAAACTTCTCTCAAATGCAGCATTCACGAACAAGATGCAAGAATCAACGGGAAATTCAAAATAAAACAAAGAATTCAGAGGAGCTGGGAGTGAGGAGAGAGAATGGAGTGTGGCTGGGACAATGCATTGTTGAATGGTATCCGAATGGATTTAATTAATGTTAACACGATGACTTTGACATGCAGACAATACAAATAGCACACACGCACACACACACACACACACACACACACATACGCACACGCACACACAGAGACTGCACTTGGCACTGCTGATGACTGACAAATTGAAACGGGTGGTCGTTTGACTAAGTGACTGACACTGCTTCTGTGGCTCTGCCTGTATGTGTGTGCGGATCCTATTGTGTGTTAGCTGTGTGTGTTAGCTGTGTGTGCAGTGCACAGCTGCCATTTAGTTTACTGCCTCTCAAGCTGACTGCCTTGGTTTATTGTAAACACGTGTGCTAACTACTTGAGTCCCTCTTCTAAGCAACTGACTTCAACTTGCATGTAATACAATAAGAGACACAAGCCCACAAACATTTGTACACTTGTCCATGTATGTCTGTGGGGTTATTGAGAGAGTAATTTTAGTGAGCGCTGCAAATCAAATTAAAGCTAAATTGCGCTTGAAACTGATTTCAAAAGCAACCACAAAATATATAGCTTCACTATTTTGAACAAAAACAAACCTTATTAGTCAGTAGATGCAAGCCAGTTGCAAGTCCTCTTTAGCTTGTGAAGTATAACTTTCCGTTCCGAAATTGAAATGTTAATTAAAGAAAAAGGTTTGTTAATATATCATTTTGAAATCCCAAATTTGATTAAAGTCTACACATATACAACATGCTTCCCATTTGAATTGATTTCTCTAATTGAATGATTTGAGCGTATATCGAATTAGCTTAGCAAAGTTGTTAGCTGTCTTGTCCACATACAAACTCAAACTGCTCAGATTCAATTGTCAATGTCAAGTTAAGATTTAATTGGGCAGGAGTTTTGGTAATCGGCACTCGTGTATCTGACATATAAACTATGTAAATGAGTAGCATTTTTGTTCTCAGGTGCACTTCGGGTGGCTGTCAACAACAGCAGCAGCAACAAATTTGGCACAGAAGCTCGAGTTGACTATATGGAAATTATAGCATGCAAACACTATGCAAACAAAAAAGCTACGTGGCAGCAGTAACTATTGTTGTTGTTGTTGTTCTTGGTTGTTTTTATGCATGCTATAGTTAGTCATAATGAGCTGCACAATTCAGCTCACGCACACACACACGCACTTTAGTTTGTCAGTTGAGCAAATTTTGCAAAGCTTTCTACATTATACACAAAAATTTGGAATATGAATATTGTTGCCTTGTTCATTATGTATTTAATTATGCTTTTGTGCACTTTGCAACACACACTAGCACTCGCACACACACACACACACACACACGTGCTTCCGCTAAGCCACGCAAAGTTTTATGCAGCGAGTGAAAAAGTTTTATGCCACCCCCACCCCCCCTACGTCCCTTAAACCGTTGTCTCATTTTTGCCCTTTGTGGTGCGCGTCAGTTGCTTCCCGTCAAATACCATTAACAATTTTTTGTGAGCTGCTCCGACAAACTTGCAACTTTATGTGTTAATAGTCTAACTAAATTATAGTTTAATATTTAATTAAATATTTTGCAGCTTAGAAGCGCTTATGCCCCGTAACACCGCTCGCACGACAAAAAAACTGGTTTATAATTAAATTATGCCCTGCTGGCAATAGAGGCCATGTTTTTTGTGGTTTGTGCGGTGCAATTGCATTCTATAATTAGTTGGCTGTTGTTTGTTAGTTACAATTATTGTTGTTGCACACGCCATATGCCATTAGCGAAAACGATAAATATTTGATTATAATTTTATAATTTGTTGTAGATTAATAATTATTTGGCCAATGTTCAACATAAGTTATTTGACAGCAACAGCTAAAATAAAATGTAAATTGATATTGCAATCTGACACGTGTGCCAATTGAAAAGTAATTGTTTTCAATTTTGTGGTTTTGAGCAAAATTAAAATCAGATCAATAAAATCAATTTATATCATGAAATCAAATCTGGTACAAATATTATAAATTCGCTTTGCCCTTCTCGGTTTCAATTAATGTCAATATAACAACATAAATTATGATTTTATTTTGCATTTAACATTTTTTTTTCTCTGTTTCAACATATTAATTTTTATTAACTTTTTTAATTTTTTTTTTTTTTATGTAGCAATTATATTTAAACATTAATCAATTTATTGAAAGGCTATAAAACATTGATTTGTAAAGGTTTGAAAGAAAAATAGCAGTGAATTAAAATCTATAACATAAACATAGAACATCAAATATATTACAAATATTTATATTTATTATTATTAAATAATTAATTTGTATTAGTTTTTGTTTAAGTTGGTTGTCTTGACGAAATTAAATTTAATTATACAAATAAACTTTCATATATAATTGCAGATTTGGCAGCAATAAAATCTTTTCATTGTATTTGAATTGTATTCAATAAATAATTGGATACATTTTTAATAAGCTTTTCCTTTGACATCAAAATCTCAATTATAATTTCCAATCCAAAATCGTTTAATATTTTTTTTTTTAGCTTTTACTTGGCTGTCGACTAATAAATTTTTATGTGCTTCCCCGCCGAACGGTTATGCAACCACAGCAATCCATTTATATTTGATGTGGACCTTCGAAATTGTGTATCCACAGCTCCTTCCACCTCCTTCTCCTCACTTGTGAATACAATTGAAGTCGTAAGCAACGTGCGCAATTAGAAACATGCACAATTCCCTAGAGCATGAGCTGGCCACAAAAAATGCTCGCTACACATTGACCGTTGCTACGCAAATAAATCCACACAAACATGGAGAACAGCAGACGCTCCAAACGTTGCTAACACAGTTCATTAAATATCCAATAGGCATATATCAATTTACCAGAAATAATTTAATGACATTTATGCTTATTATGTTTGTAGGTAGCAGTCCACCTATTGCCATAAAACACAGTCGCCTCACAAGAATACCCGCAGATATAGTAATTGACGAGCATAGTAAAATTGGGCAATAAGGTTCGCAAACCTGAAGTGCCTGCAAGCGCACAATGATCAATTAAAACTCAAAATGTTTTGATATGTGATATAAACACAGCAACGAAAACAACAAGCAACAACAACGATTCTTCGAAACAATCTTGTCCTGCTTCAGTTAAGTCTGGTCTCTACAGCAACCAGGCAGCTAAGCTTCTGAACTTTAATTAAGTGGGTGAATCAGGTTTTACCAGGAGCATTCATATAATATGCATGTGCCCTGGCAATTACATCTGATTACGATGATGGATATTCCAAGCTAGAAGGGAGGAGGATTTGAAAACCCATTAGAAACTAAAAGCTATGCATAGCTGCAGTTTAAGATATGCAATTATGAAATAGAACTATCAATGTTTCATTTATAAACAGCTTAAGATGATTTCGAAATTTATTCAAAACCATCATTTGCAAACAAGCAAAAGGAAGTATTTAAACTAGTTCAATAATAAGTTTAAAATACAATTACATTGAGAACAAAATATTTCATAGATTTCCTACTTAGCAGATGAAATTTTGCTTTGAGCCCCAAAAAAAGTCAGTCCATAACAACTGAATATAGACGAGTTGCCAAATAAAGCCTTAAAATTTATTCATTGATAACAAAAAAAATGTTATAATTCCTATATTAAGGCAAGTGCACATTCCACAAAAGCAAATAACTTTTAAATGATTGCACCAAAAATTCCATTCACAAAATGCACAAATATTTATCTGCAATTTAAATGTACACCTGAACGTGAGCCTAGAGTGCAGCTGCTGTGAATTACAGCCTGATTCCCTTCGTTATGCTGACCAAAAATGTCAGCATTTTAACTTTAGCTCGCAAATTGACGCCAACCTGATGCATACGCCCCCTTAATTTTTTTTGCCACAAACAGCAGCTCTGCATATATATAGCAAATACAATTAAATCGAGTCAAAAGTGCATCAAATATCTACAGTGCAGCAAAGAGAGAGAGAGGCGGAGAGAGAGGGAGAGAGAGATTGAGAGAGAGATTGAGAGATGGAGTGTAAGGCAAACGCTTTTAATTGAAAATATTTGCAAGTTTGACACTGCCATTGACCACAATGCAGCTGCATCGAGCTGCATGCATTAAAAAATACAAAATAAAAAACAAATTAAATTGAAGAGAATGCCCTACTAAAAGACACCCTGTTGCTGTTGATTTTATACATAAAAATATTGTTTTAAAAGAATTTAAATATTAGAACCTTGCTGGAATATCCCAGATATCATATATCATATACATCATATCATATACCCTCTCAGTACATTCCTTTCAGCTGCAGGGTATGCAACATAAAAGTAACCAAAATTACCGAAAGGGAAAACCCGATAAATGTCTACCGGAATGCCAGGATACAGTATACCAAATTGCTCTATCACAAATTTTCAAACCATTTATTGACAGTACACATTTGAATATTTAATTGTACTTGCTGGCTGACACTTTTCCAAAGATGTCCAAAATACCAAAATAGGACACCAATAGTATTCAAGCATTCTGTGCACCTGGTCAACAACTTGGGAATATTTAAGCCATCATTTTGTCGGGCTGTGCATAGTTTAATTTAAATTCCTATTCAACAGCTAAATGCATTTGCAGCAAATACGAAATGTGCTTTGTGACCAAACATTTTTCGGATTACACAATTCACATTTCACATTTGCAATTTAGTATTTAGAATATTTCTGAGACGTAATCAAATTATCTCCACATTGCCATATAGGAATTTTCATTTTCATTTGAATGTGTCATGATTGTTTGGTGCTTTGGTCTTTCGCTAAATGTGAATGCAAATGTTTGAAAGCTGCTGAAGCCCGACAAACGAGTGTGTTCTGTTCCCTGGATACTACACATACATCACGTTTGCCCGGTGAAAAATCGCTAGCAGACATCTACATATATATAAAACATACTGAATATATTCACATACATAATATATATATGTATATAGCTAGAGAAAGTCTGCAAACAAATAAATATCTCGTGAGTATCTCACTTTTCAATATGCATTACTTTTTTGGCATCCGCTTTGGATTGAATAAAACACAAATCGGTTTTTAGAAATAATATAATATATAAATAAAAATCATATTTTAAAGACGAAAATACAGCCAGCTTAATGCATAGATATATTTGAGCTCATTATGCTTAGCTATTAATTATTTTACTATTTAATCCACTTTACCAACCATTTCAATTACACAATCTAAATCCATGCTGTCAAATGTGAATCACAAAAATAGTCAAAATCAGTATGACATGGCCTTTGGGAACACATACACACAAACAAACACATACACAAAATTTACAAATGTTTGCCCATGCGTCGTATGCGCAATTTTTAACCGCTCATTTGATGAAATTAAATTTTTGACAAATAACCAACTTTTCGCACTTACATAGAGGTTAGACTTGGCTAACCTGTGTACTACACTTCTGTGCTGTATTTGAAGCTAGGGGATGGGGGTGGGGCAGTTATTAAAGTTTTGGGATACTACTTGAATGACAAGCTGGAGGTGGCATCCATTGTGGCACTGGCAATTAATTAATGCTCATCAGGTTTCTGGGGAGTGGAAACGCATTAAATTTGATAAGCATTTAAGCATGTTACTCGGCACTTCCGCTGGGAGATAAGCAAAGACACAAAGAATGAAAGAGAGATGGAGACGCGTACACACACACACACACACACATACGCACACACACACAGACACAGACATATGTATATGAGCGACAGTCAACTAATGCACAGCTGCAATGATTTATTATTAGGTAGCTAAATTATTCACGCGTTCGCCGGCACAAATAAAGATTAATGACGGCATTTCAGAATTTTGCACGCCCAGCGACGCCTGTCAGCCTGTCTATTTAACTGTCCCCGCCCCTTACACACCCCTTCACCCAATGTGGTTTGTTTTTCAGCTCTTCTTTGTGCAGATTTCCGCACCCAATCGTTGCATATACTACAGCCAAAACCAAACCAACCGCACACACATCGCCATCCGCATCCGCTTTCACACACACACACACACACACACACATACACACACACACATACCACAACAGCATCAGCATCGCCATCGCAATTCAGTTGTGCGTAAAATTTATGCATATGTATGTAGACGCGTGTTGTTTTTCCAACTGTGCTCGAGGCGACCTGGGCACATCCCAAGCCCTGCCTTTTCCCCGCAGCAGAAAACCATAGATGAATGGAGCTAGGCTCGGTTTGTTTTTGATCCATGATATGTAAATTCGTCAACGGTGTCTCCTAATCTCTGACCCTGTCGTACGGGGGAATAAAATAAAACTCTCATTAGAGCCACAGGCAACAGGTTCTGTGGTAGATACACTTTTCGTATTTATTGGAGTCTAAAATGAATGGCATCTCTGCAAATGGAAATCTTTGTAACTACCTAACAGACTGATATTTTTATGGCATATATGGAAAACGACATATGAAATTCATTTTTCAAATTCATAAATTCATTAAATTAATGCCTCATTTATGCTTTGATTTTAAAAAATGCAACTATTTATTTTAACGCGTGTGTGGAAAATTATATTCCAAGCATGAGTAAAAACGATCATTTCAAATGTCGTGAGAAAACTGATAGGTTGATTTAAAGGAAAGAACGACTCAATCGACGAAATGCGAAATATCACTGCGTAGTCCTATACAAAACAATTCATTTTTGACATACACTCATTTGCTGAGTTCGCAGTTCAAGTTTAAAGAGAAAAGTTGGCATTGTAAAACTTCAATTGCTTTTTGTGCTCTTGGTGCAACCGAGAAGATGACAGACATCATTCAGATGGACTACATGCCTATTCCATTTGGCTACTGTTTATAAAGCTTGTCTAACCCAATAGCTCCCAGCCTAGCCTAAGGGTTTAGTCTGCTCAAAATCTAACGAGCCGATGGTGACTAACTCAGTACAGAATTGAACCCATAGAAAATACCTGGGATTTAAATGCTATTTACACAGCTTTCGGCTGTCCAACAATACACGCAAGCAAAACACACACACATCCACAAACTCATACACAATTACATACATATGCAGCAGAGCCAGCAGCACAACTCAAATCCATGTAAGAGCCTAGAAATCTGCTTCGCATCCTATGACTCCACCCCAAACGACCCTAAAGTGGCCCCCATGTCGAATGGGTTAAGGCCCTACTAGTGTTGACCTTTTTGGGCCATTGTCTGAGCACGTCTGAAAGGGGCTAAAAATGTGACACTGCAGCAAAAAGCTGGCCGAGATTCAACTGAAAATTGTTGGCGTACACCTGTCGGCAGTCTGAGATTGTAGCTGAGCCACCAACGCATTGGAATTGAGGGGTTGGCATTTTGGGAATGGGAATGGGAATGGGAATGGGAATGGGCCTCGTGGAATGTTATTATCTAGCCACATGGGTAACGGCTTTGTTTTCGCTTTTTGCACAGAATGTATTCATGTAACAACAACAACGTTGGCTAAAGCGCCTTTTTGTCTGCCACTTTTGCCACGCCCCCTCTACATCTTTACCCATCTGCTCTGCGTGTTGCTAATGCATGTTGAGTCCAGCTTAAGACACAATTTGAGTCCTTTGCCAAGAAGTTTCGTTTGATGTTTTACCCAAGCAGCTGCCAAAAATCCATTTAGCAACTCGTTCGCATTCACTCGCTTGGCAAAATTAGATCCTGCCACACATATGTGTGGCACAAGGTTATTGTCCAGATTAAGTCTGAGGCCAAAAACTGCTGTACGATGTCCTTCGAATTTGTACATGAATTACGAGCGAATATCGTCTTTCCAAACTTAAAGGACGCCAAACACGAAAATCGTAGTTTTTTCGGCAAGGCTATCAATGTGTAAAATTTTGAGGTATAATTTGAAGATACGAATCGAACAAATCGTTTCCCATACAAAGCTCAAAATGCACTGGTTTTTGCAAATCTGATCTCTTTTGAGAAAGTTATAGTCGCGAAAGTTTTGAATGCTCCCAGAATCGTGTTTTCAACCTTAAATGTAGAATTAATATAGAGGTCGAGCCATGCTCCTGAACCATTGGTTTTTGAAAATCGAATAAATTTTGAAAAAGTTATGGCAACCGAAACAACTTTACAACTTTAAATTAAGTATTCATTAGGAAGTTAACCCGTAACTAAAAAGGTATTACTTGTGAATATCAGTTCAGTTTTGACAAAGTTATGGTACCGAAAACTTTTTATGCCACTTACATATTTAATTCGTGAAAGCTCGAAGCACAAGCAGAGATAGATATTTGTCAAACCGCTCTATAATATATATTTTATATATAATATATTTAACAATAGCTTATGCAATTTAAAACTTCAACCTAGATTTATTGCACTGGGGATTCATTTTTATGGCCCATTTGCAAAATACAATTTTTTATGTTCAACTCCTGACTTTGCCACTAATGCAGACAAGTTCACCATTTAACCCAATGGGAATGTAGAAAATTGATGAAATTGATTTTCACATTGCAAGTTTTCTAACGTGGTACAAGTTTGCCAAGCTGCCAGCTACCAGCTGCGACCAGGTAGAACAGGTAGCTGACTGCCAGCTGACAACTGCTGCAACCTGGCTGACCTCCCACTAAATATTTGGCCATCCGTCTTGGCCAGACTAAGGCCAAGCCAAGCCATCCACGAGGCAGAGACCACGTCGCACGTCGCTATATATTTGCTGTTGTTGTCCTGCTTGATTCTGCTCCCTGCGGGCGCAGACGTAGCCATCAACACGAAGCAGCCATTTTCCAGTCTCAGTCGCAACTTATAGAGGAGATTTTCAGCGTGTGATTTTTTCCTCTTTTTCCATGTAATTTTTTATTTTCCTTCACTTCACTGTTTGGCTACTGCAACAAATTGTATGACCTGGCATAAAAATCTGCAGCGCAGGTGCTGAGAAGAAAGGGAAAACGGCACTAACGACAGTTTATAAAATATTCAACTTGGCTGCTTAGGGAGGCCCCAGCCCCAAGCTAACTCCCTCCCCACTTACCTGACTGCCTGTCTGCTTGTCTGCCTGTCTGCCTGTCTAATGCTAAAAGTTTTTAATGAATTTTTTAGCAAGCTAATCGAAGTCACTTCTAGTTGAAAAATATATTAACTATCGCTCTTCGTGTGCAAGGTGGCGAATGCGCAATATACGCGGACTCGGAATCGCTTATCATTTCTGGTGTTGTGTTGTGTTATGTGATGCTTGCTGATGAATAAAAACAGTGAAAGAATATATTTTGTATGAAAATATTATGTATATTTATTGAATGTCTCAACTGTCTTGTGTTATGTTATTAGCTGCTTAAAACAAACATTTAATACAAAGCTTCAACCAGTAGTTTAACCTAAGAGCTTTGCAAATACTTAGCTGTAACCATAACTAACTAAAAATCAAAACTATATATATTAAATTCATTTTTAATGGATTCTGACTAAAATCAAGTATCTCTAGACCATAGATTAAATCTTTAGTATAAGTATAATTCATAGAACAACGTACTTGTTTACATATCTTATTGTTCCAGCTCGTTTTGGTAATTTTTTTCTAATGCCATTGTCCCCAAGTCTATTGAATTCTCGGCACTAAGATTGAAACTCTATCTGTCTTGCTTAGTTCATTTAGTTGAAGGTATCTTGTTAGGAAAGTGAATTGATTTTTGCACGAGCTCAAACAGACGAACAGAGAGAGAGTGTCAAGCCGTCGCCTGCTAACAGAAAGAAAAAAAAACAAAAACAAAAGGCAGTCAACAGCAAAGACTTGACTTGAGGCCTTCGCCTGTCATGTGAGGTGTGGCCAAAAGGATGTTTGGCTGTCGAGTTGGCCAAGCAAGAAGCACAAACAGGACACGACTCGTTGAGCGCGTGTCACACACTGCGTATGCATAATTTAGTGCGAATGGTCCAACTTTTTTTCTTGTCAATTGAGTGAACTCTGGGAAGAATGTCCTGGCAAAAGAGAAGAGGGATTAATTAGCTGAGCGAACGAGCTCAAAATATACACAGGACTATTTGCATAGTCGTAATTAAGTTTTCAGTAGCCTGACCCAAAAGAATTCAGGGATAGCTGCTAAAATAGCTGAAATATCTTTCCAATTAATTTCACCTGCCAGCAATTTATTGCAACATTTGCTGTGTAGTGCTCCGGCACACACACACACACACACACACAATCGCACACGAACGCACACACCCATATTTATGTACATCCTTACTGAGCATATTTTGCTTGGCTTATTTTGCTTTAGTTGGCTGCTTTCAAGGTATATCTTGGCTCTTATATCTTATTTCAGGCAATTGCAGCTGCCACAAATGCCCTGGGTTGTAATTTCAGTTGCAGTTTTCCTTGCTACTTGATTGTTGCTTTCCTTACCAGTCCCTTCTGTATTCCCACTTCTGCTGCCTGCCGTCATCCGTTCCACCAACTAAGAGCTTCAATTAAAGCCATTGACAGGCATCAGTGCGGAAAGGGAAACGGGCAAAAGCAGAGAACGAGGGAGAAAAATGGAAAGAAAAATATTGAGGGAAACTGGGAAAGGCAAACATTTTTGTGCTATTTGAAGCACGCAATGCGTTGTTTATGAGTGCAACTATGAGTTTGAGTATGAGTCTGAGTCTGAGTAGTAATATCTTTAAGTATACGAAAAGTTGTTATATGCCCTGCAGTTGAGCTTAGGTATATAGTCAGTTGCAATCGAGTATTTGATTGCCAATCAAATCGAATCGCCGACAGCCATCAGTTCTCAGCTGTATTTTAAGTAACCGACAGCTTACAGAAAGTATATTTTTACAAAGTATAAATATAAAAATAAAAAAGTAAAAATTTACCATTAGCTCCCAGACAAAATATTCAAAACTGAAGAGTTAAATCTCAGTTTTATTGAAAATATATTTAATTTGTAATCTAAAAAATATAATTTTCTCCTTGCATCTCTATGCAATGATATATTTAAAAGCAAAATGTTTGCCAACAAATTAGAAAGTAGTTTCAAACTAATTATTTGTGAATATAATATTTATTTTGAGTATGTTATGCCAACCATTTGTAGTCAGATTGTGATTAGTAATACCATAAGAAGCAACCGCACAAATAACATTTAATTTATTTGTATATATAAAATGCGTAAATATGCCAAATGCATTTGGCCAACTGCTGGGAGCCAGACTTCGAATGGAGTTGAAGGCATGTCGGCAGTTCAGTTGGCCTCCTGCTTAGTCTCAGTCTCGAGTCTGGAAGCCAACAGAGTGAATAACCGCATGGCAACTCGGTTGTTCTTAGCACTGTTTAAATATTTGAAAATCCATTAAGCATATTGACAATGTCGATGTGTGTTTGTGTATCTGAATCTGAAACTGGCTGCCAGTGAATTTGAATTTGAATTTGAATATGGGGTCGCTTTCAGGTTTTTCTTTTCCAGCTCCAGTTGTGCCTGAATGGATCATTAGTGCAGCTAATGGCGCAGTCAATAAATGGCGGCCCCACGGCCACGCCCCCAATTCCAATTTGAATATGAATCGAAGAGAGGAGAGGAGGGTGAGATGTGAATGGGGCACAGTAGAAACCACAGCCGCCGGCATTTCCGGCCAGTCGGAGGCGGCGCCACGGCAAGACATAAAACGGATTTATTAGGTCATTGCTGTTGGGTAAATTCTCTAGGTTCTGTGTGGATTTTCTGTGGCTGAATGTTTGCTGCGTAAGCACTGGATAGATAACAAACTCAGCTGACTCTCATTATTCTAACAATTGTTGGCAAAATGTGAAAACCAACTTGCTGACAACGAAATCTTATTTGTAAATTGAAAAGGCCCCTTCGAGGCGACACAACATTCAAGATTAAGTGACGTCATGGGTAATACGCGATTTCAATAATAACAAATCAAGCAGACACAATCAGCATATCCTGCTAAATACTTGACATATTGCGAAGAGTAAATTATATTTTCTGAATTAACTTTAATTTTTATCTTTTCTGGTCCAATTTTCACCCGGCTTTGTGGGAAGTAACATATTGCAAAGATTAATTATAAAATAACTGTTGGGCACACATTAATAAAATTAAAAACAAATAATAGTTAAGTAATTAACAAATCGCTACAAAGTGGAGTAAAGCTTTTGCCAATTACTACGCCTGCTTGTTTTATTTATAGCAGACCTTATAACCTTTGTCTTTATTTTTTCCCAGTATCAGGAGATTGTTAAATGCAGTGAGGCATTTGTAAGCCAGTAAATAAAATATATAAATATAAATATGCACTTTATTTTATTTCAATTTAAAGTTTTTAATGAGTTTTTCATTCTGCGCTAATGCCTCCGCACGTAAGCTGAATAACTTTGCATGTGTGTTGGTTTGGCGGGTGCAGAGAGGTTGAAGTGGGGGTATGGAAGTAGGGGGCATGGTCTACCAACTCGATTTGTGGCATACCAGTTTATTTATTTGCCAGTATTTTGCAATTTTAGCCCAGATTTTAATAAACTTAAATGCACTTTTTGAACATGAAACCCATTTTAAATATATGTATGTATTTGTTGTTATCGATGAACATAAATCTGCATTGAAATTCTGCTAATGGAATATTAAAGTACTAAGCATATTTTATAATATTTGTCTGTGCTGGTTAAAAATGGGAATTGAATTGAGGCCCATTGCATTAAATGGCAATCGCTGGATAATCTACACAAAAATCAGTGCTGAAAAAAAATTCAAAATTAATAATAACAATTTTATATCGAACACACACACTGAAATGGGAAACGGGAATTGGGCACACAATGTCAAAAATTAAATATTAAAAAAGAAAATAGGTTTAATCTGAAATTTATTATTTATTATATGAAATTTTTATTGAGGAGGGTGACAGTTAAGCTAAATATTAATATTAAATTGGATTATGCAGAGCGTAGTAATTTGTGTGGAGAGAAAATATTTTTTCCAAAACATCAAAAATGTATAAAATATTCCTCAAGGGGCTTATATATTAAATACGCAGGTAAAAAAAAGTTTTGCTTAAGTCCACACAGACGTACCTAATGGAAATGACTAACAAAGGACAACAATGCGCCAAAGTAGCAATAAATGGGCATCAGTCAACTCGGTGACTGACTGCCAGGGTGACCATCGTCCAATTTTTGTCTGCTGACAGCTTTTTAAGCCATTGCTGTTGCTGCAGCGTTGTCTGTAACCGCAGTTGAAGCCAACCCGCTGAGAGGCATATCGATGTAGAAGCGAAGCCTGACAGTAATGAGCATTGTGAAATGTTGCTCCTCAATTTGGCTGTCACTCAAAACAGATTCTGTGATGCCCATTGTGAGCGCATCTTTCTCCGTGTGCCTTTCGGCAATTTTGAATGCTTTGTGTAAGGTTTAACAAGGTTTAACAATTCCAAGGGAGGCTGGAGTGTTTGGGGCCGGGCATGCATACAGCACTTCGATCTGCTTATATATTATTCAACAATCTACAATTATTTGGTGAACCACCCTTAATGCATTAAGCATAATTATGAATTCAATAACTTTTTTCCTTTTCATTATACGGATACATTGCATTAAGCATACGACATGTTGCCCATATAATGGTCTCAATTAAAAATGCAATTAAATCCGAAAAAAAAAGAAGTAAAATAATCTTTTTCGTATGTTGCAAATAAAATTGATTACAGTTATTATAATTGCTAAATGAAATGTAAAATGTAATTTGATTACAATATATGCCAAATGGATATATCGTATCATATATATGAACAAAAACGTTTTGGCAAACAATTTGTCATGGCCTTAGTAATTAATCACCAAATAATTTGGTAATTTTAATTTACTGCTTCGAGTAACTATAAACAGCTCATTGAACACACATGCACTAAGAGAAGAACCCTTTGAAAACGTAATCCATTCAAATAACATTTAAAAGTACAAAATTTGAGTGAGTTGCAATCAAGTTAGGGGATTGGCTTTGGCTTAGCGCTTGTCAATTCCATTCATTTCAGTGATAGAAATAGTTACATAATCAAAGATATTTTACAAAAACGGTGGGTAAATATATAGTTTTGTTAGTATAAAGATACTTACATGAATTTCCAAACTATTATTATCAAAGTTGTTAAAATGTGACTATGTGCTTAAGACAACAACAAAATCAAGCTCGAGCAAATTACTAAAAATGTGTCTAATAAAGTATATAACAGACAGAAGGAAAAATATATTTCCTTGATCAGTATACAATCCTGATAGCTATAGCCCTCTGTATGAACACACCGATCAAGAGATTATATGAGATAGAAAGTCCAATTTGAAATATAAGTTCTCGTTAACCATACTCAGATAATGTTGATTTCATTTTATCGATTACTTCCCCTATTTACGAATATCGATACACATACATTTCCAATATCAACAAAAACCACAATTTTTTATATCGATTTAGACTAATCGAGAGTTTATATCTGAACACAATATTGATGATCTATCATAAGTAATAAATGTATATAAATTGTAGTTTTATTAGTTTTTTTTTTCAGTGCACACATATATAAATAAGCATGCACCGTTAATTAAGGTTTAATGAACAGAGAACTGCTATTTCTGTTTATCTCCTTCTATCACTGTCGCTCTCTCTCTCTCTCTCACTCTGTCTCTATCTCTATCTATTTCAATTCATATATTTCTCTGTCAACCACGCCCCCTCAATAGTTTAGTACACTGGCACTTGAGCCGCCCAAATTTATGTGTATTGTGTGCATGTCTGTGTATGTTTGCGCGTAATTAGGCGACAATAAGCATTTAATACACATTTTCTGGAACACAGCTTTCATATACACACACACACACACACACACACATACACACACACGCACGCACACACACTATTAAACTTGGCTCCCAATTAGTTGTGGCTGTTTTTACCGCTTTAATACCACGCCCATTAAATGCACAGGCATCGGGGCCATTGAGCATTTTGGCCAACTGCAATTTGTTAGCTAATTTAAGGCCAAACAGACGCAAGTAAACAGCCGGCTCGTTTGGCTATTGACTATATGGTCACATCTCAGTACCGTTATCTAACTGCAATTAAAAATTATCTACGAGACGGCATCGCACACAAAATACACATCGGGCTAACTAAACATTGTGTCTGTGTGTGTATGTGTGTGTGTGTGTGTGTGTGTGTGTGTGTGTGTGTGTGTGTGTGTGTGTGTGTGGGTGTGTATGTGTGTTTGTGTTTAGCATTTGTGGTTCGTTTTGCAAATTTATTTCCATTTTGCTGACTCTGTGCAAAAAGTCTATCCATGTTTTTTCCCCTAAGTCTTACAGAATTGGAAATTGCTTTAATCTCAAGTCTTATTCAACGTTTACAACTAAATATTCAGTGATATTGAAATAACTATGTATTTCTTAAGGAAATTTGTAATTATATTGTGGTTTGTTAATCATTGCAAATATCTTAATAATAACTATTGTAGAGACTCAAGCGGTAATTGTAGACTCTTGACCAACATGCAAATCCATATTGAATGGATGCTCTGCTCCACAACATGAATGTTCAATTTGTACATTTAAAGCTCGCTTTGAGTGTCTGATGAGTATCGCAATGCTAAACTTAATCTTCTAACCAACTAATTAATTTGCTCAAAATTTGTGGCAGCAAACTTGCATCAGATTAGTAATTATGTAAGCCGCTCACACACGCACAGTAAACACACAGCTCACACACAGACAGCGATGGCCATAAATCCGCGCATAAATACAAATTACAACGGGGCGAAGAGAGTTCAACACAAGCACACACACACGCCCACACACACACACGCACACACAACGACAGCAATATCAATTTACTTAGACATATGGATGGCAGTCAAAGGTTAAATAAAAGTACATGCATAATGAAACTGTTTGGAGCTCCTTGGGCTGCTTGTGGCATCATTCAATGCTCATTACTTATGTTTTATGACATCGACTTAGTTTATGGCATCGCATTTTGATATGAAAGCCATTTAATGACACAGCCAACGCTGACCAGCATCTAATCACTGACTAACGAACTTTCATTAATCCGACTTTCCCTCCACGCCTCTCTCTCCTCTCTCTTTGCAGACAATCATACGCGAGATGAATCGGCTGGGCATGATGGTGGATCTCTCGCACGTGTCCAAGGGCACCATGCGCGATGCTCTCGAGGTGAGCGAGGCACCCGTTATATTCTCCCATTCCTCGGCATACGAGCTATGCAACACGAGTCGCAATGTCCAGGATGATATCCTGCAGTCGCTGGCCAAAAATGGTGGCCTCGTCATGGTCAACTTCTACTCCAAGTTCTTGTCTTGTAGCGACAACTCAACCGTTCAGGATGCAGTCGGTAAGGGGATCTAAAGATTATTAACTATTATTATATTTATTTAGAAGCATTTGTCTTATATCTTTTTTGGATATATTTACGTTATCTCAGGTACTCAATTTCTTGCATTTCTAAATCAGTAAAAATTCAGCCATTTAATTATTGAGTAAAAATTTAATTTTTACTGCAGTTGTGCTCGAGTTGTGTAATTTGTGAACTAAGAGAAAATCTCGTGCATTTAACATCCAAAACAATTAACGCCACTGACTTGATGTGGTTTATGTGGCACAGCCTTAAGAAATGCCAGCACCACTGATTGTCCACTGGCCATTGTTTCAGCTAGTTCATTATTGCCTCTCGGCTTCTGCTGTCAGCTATTCTTCGTCCTCTTTTCTTCAATTTTTTTTGTCATTGCTTTTGACACGCTATCAAAATAGTGAACGTAATCACTTCCGGTTTCGGTGGCTGCCACACAAATCGGTGGCTTCTGCTCTATAGCCCAGACAAAGGGGTATTTGAATTTTATGAGTGAAGCAGACACTCTTCAACCGTATCTGTTCGTATTTGTGTAAATAAATATTCTGTAAATAGGAGATCAGAATAGAAATTGTACTCCTAAATTTATTCAATTTAGGTTACTCATTAAAACTCTTCCAGCTGTTGTATTACTTTTGTCTGTCTTCTACATATGCATATTAATGTTTAACGTATATACTTCTATTTAATCGTATGCGTATTATTGCTGAAGAGTATTTGAGCTCTTCCACAATAAATATCACAATTTTATACTGTTTTCCTTCTCGTCGCTTTTTTGGTTTTTTCAAATTTATTGTGAAGTTGCCTAATGCCACATGATTGCTTTCTTCTCTTTCCATCTCTTCGCCATGGCATTGTTGCGCTGCGCTCTGGACACATTTACAATTTGCACAATTTTAATAACGATGGCTTATGACGATGATGTCAACCATAACAATAACCACCAAACTGTGCTCTCTTAACAATGGTACTTAATGAACTTGACAACAACAACAACAACAACGATGATGATGACGATGATGACCGAATGTTGATGGCAACCCTGTCATTCAATATCCTGCTGACCAAATGCAAAATGGCAAACACACACATACACACACACACACACACACACACATACACTTATTATTCATATACAGCGCATATTAATCACATTAAGCGCGTCGCTGGCATCGATCACGTTGGCCTCGGCGCCGGCTATGACGGCATTAATTAGTAAGTAAAAGTCATTTATTTCACTTAAATGCGCATTTTCCTCGACCACAAGCTTCAACGGTTTTCAACTGCCACCCCCACTCCCCTTCGAGCCAATAACTGAAACTGTAAAGCACTTGGCATTTCTCTCTCTCTCTCTTTCACACTCTGTCTCTCCACCTCACTCTATGTCTCACTCACAGTTCAGGTGGTTTTTAAGTTATTAATTGATTCTATTTAAGTACAGGAGCTTTACATTGGCATATTGAGGGTGGCAATTCATATTGAGGCTCGTTAAGGTCTCCGATTCAATAGAGAGAAAAGACTGCAGATAATTATGCTTCCGACCCCAGGGCTGATTTATATGTTCAGCAACTTTCCGCTGTTGCATGCAACAATTAAACCCCATTTATCGTATTCTTTTTATTGTAATCTTATCTTTTAAAAGCACTCCAAAACTCTTGTTTGAGAATATATAAAGATGATTTTATAATTGTACACAACTTTGAAGCCAAGGCAATATTTCTGGGCATTTATAAACAGCTGTTGTATTCAGCACATTCTTTGTAGTATTTGAAGATATTTTAAGCCAAGGTAAATTTTATGTACATTGTAAAATGCATCAATAAGTTTCTCGATATTTTTGTACACAATTCAACCGTTCAGCCATTTACAGAAACATTATTGTAATGCCACCCACAAACATGTTTTGTTTGTTTGAGGACAGCTTTGTTTCTGACATATTCTTATTATCGTTATCATGAATCAAAATTATTTTACTGTATGCCAGGCAGTGAATTTGCATACATTTTCGTGCCACTGCATTTCATGCTGGACACAGAGCAAAAACAACAAATCGACGAAAACATTGAACAACATTGAATTTCGATCGTTATCTGTGTCTGTGCGGCAGCCTTTTCATTTGTTGCGTGTTTTTCAATTAAATATTTATACTATGTTGTGTAGCGACAAAAAATGCCGGACTTTGTTGTAATTGTTGCTGCAATGTGCTATATACATATGAACATTTTTAACAACAATTTTCATGTAAATCAATTTTCCATGCGAAGCGAACTTCATTTTGCTCGTCCAACAAAGAGAATATAGCAAACCAAAAAAAAAAATACAAAAAAGAGCAAAAACAAAAACGCAACACTGAAATTGCGCTTATGAATATTTATAGGCCACTCACCCAACAGGACATGCACATTCAGGCATACACACATACACATACAAAGAGTGACGTACGACTCCCGAAAATTTCACAATAAATAATGTAAAATTCTATGAAATTACAAAATGTCAAATGGTATTTTTCCGCTTTTCCCCACGTTTCCGCTTCACTCAATGACAGACATTCGACCCGTTAAACGAACAAGCAACATTTGAAGCTGCACCCTTTTTGCAACCATTTTTACTAGTTGCTGCTGCACTGACATTTGACACATTTTCACAGTTTTGGTCAGTTTATCGCATGTTTAAGCCAAAATGTTTTAGTCAATACTAATAAGGAATACCAACAATGCAACCACAAGAGTTGTTAATTAATTATCGTGTTCTATTTACTATGTTAACTTATAATTGAATATAATCTCAATGCCGTAACCGCAAATGAGTGTTATTGTATACCAAGTACACATAATAATATTGGAATGCCACACAAAATGCAAGTAGATAACTGAAATATGTTCGTAAGCAATAGCAACCGCAGAAGCAACTCAACCAGCATTGCAACTACTACTGACATGTAAGAAGGCTCAAGTCGAGAGAGCTCGACTAGTAGATACCCTAAACTCAAGTCTTTACCTATCAAAAGTTGTTAAAGTTGTCGTTAAAATTAGACTAACTAGAAATTGTTTCTAGTTTATAATTATAGCGTATTATAGTCTCAGATATCGCCGTGTTCATACAAGCAGACAGACAATTATATATATATATATATATATATATATATATATAAATACTTTAAGGAGTCGGAGATGCTTCAGCCAGCTACAGACTTTTCCTTTATTGTACATTTTTAATCTATTTTCAATTGTATAAATATAAAAATCAACTAAAGGCAAATGACTTAAATTGATTTTATATTGTCATTTTGAAGAATACTCGAAGTACTTTGTGGGGGTCAAATATAAATATGTACATACAGGGTGTAAAGTTCAAAACTTTCGAAAAAGCTAGAGCAGTTTTTGAACTACAATTAAATGGTCAGCGCATTGATTTTTAAAAGAAACCAAAATAGTTAAGCACTCTTTACATTTTTTAAAATCGCGCACATACTTTATATACTTGTAAAACATACAAAAAGCACACCCTGTATACCAAGTACGCACAGACATTAAACATTTCCATGTCATTTGAAACGTTGCCTAAACGCTGCATAATAAAAGTAAATTATTATTTATTTGTGCACTCCTTACAAGTGAAAAGCCAGAAGTATTAATTTATTATTTATTTGGTATTATTTTGTTTGTTTGTTATTTATTTGTGTTCTGTGGTTCAGACTTACATAAATTTCTGCTTTATTATCCAAACAGTTCTTGGACACATTTCAGCCTCTGGCTTTGCATTTTATTTAATTTTTATGACAATTTTTGGCATTAAGTAAATGAATTATTTCTGAGGACAATGCTGTATGAGCCTGTGTCGCATATATATATATATATATATATATATATATATATATATATATATATATTATGTGTGTGTGTGTGTGTACGTGTGTGGAATATTTTATTGGTTATAATTTAAGGAATTTCAGCAAGTTTATTAGATTAGTTGCCTGTTTTTGACAGTATTTTCTTTGATTTTTAAAACAAATTCGGTTACGCTCGAACGCTCAGAGAAGGGAAATAATTTCTATTAAATCCTAGTTTGAACTCAAAAATAATTATACAACATTTAAATTGGATGATTTCATCCAGAGTCTGGTGAGAAATCTAAGATTTTTCTTGCCCATGGGTAGTTATAAGTGAAGACATTGTTCTAGAATTTTTTAAATCATCAGTTCAGTTTCCTTAGCTGTAGCTCATAGGTGGAAGTCATATGTCCATATTGACATGAAGCTGCTTGTTTGTTTAGCTTGTTTCTTGATTCCACCTTTGATTTCTTAACCAAACATTGAAGTATGACTTCGAATATAGCAGCATATATGTCATAGAAATTCCCTTTCTATTTGCTTACAGTACACCCAAAGGCCTGGAGGATGTATCCTCGTATCCAACGCTATTTGCTGAACTCTTAGGAGGCGGTTGGACCATCGATGAGCTGACCAAATTGGCTGGCGGCAATTTTCTGCGCGTCATGCAACAGGTGGAGAAGATACGTGATGAAAAGAAGGCAGCTGGGATCAAGCCCTTTGAAGATCATCCCAATTTTCGCACTGACGATCCATATAATTGTACTTCCAGCTAATTAAATTTAAGCCATAAATTAAGACAGGTTGTACAATAGGCCAGACTTTAGTTACAGTAACTGGCGGGGCATGCAACGAAGCGATTTTGCTGCATATAAAAATAATAAATAAATATATAACTATATATATATATAGTAGAATATTTATTAAAATGAATTGCATTCTAGTTGAGATAAGGTGGCCTAGCTATGGTTTGTATAAGCTTTAAGTATAGTTTAGACTAAGTACTAAGTATTTGGATAATTCTCTCTTGGTTCTATGTAAACCCTTCGAATTTTCGGTTAAGTTTTGTGACAATCTACAGACTGCCAAGAAATGAGTACACCCAATTTATTTATATGACACCTGCAAACAGCTTAATTAACGGTATTCTGTCTACACCCACAAGAAATTCGATTTAAATCCCAATTGCGACTTTCAACTGGACCAAACAATGCTAAATAGAAAATGAAGAAAAATGTTATCAATTATTATTATATTATGTTTCCGATTTGATTGATTTAGTTTGTATGAAAAACTACATATCAAGTGTGTAATAAAACTATAATTAAATAATTTTCTTAGATTAATGTTGATGCAAATATTGAAAAGTGGGAAAGCATACACTTACATTAAATAATATTCATATTATAAATATTATAAATATATATATATATATATATATATACAATTATTAATAGGAAATTACTGAAAACTTTCGCGCATCTAAGGCGAGGCATTAAATAAATGTTTATTAATTAATTAGTTACACATTTTTTAAACAGTTGCGAGCAGTTGTAAAAATGCATAAATACTGAATAAATCAATAGCGTACCACACACTAAATTAGTCAGTAAGCCAAAGTAGGCGTGGCAGCCGCCTCAACTGCATGCCACAAAATTGTATATACTATATGTATGTAGGTTGGATTTGGTAATTCCAAATAGCAAACTTTTGTCACTCTCGAGTATTATTATAAACAAATACACCCCCCCCCCCCCCTCCCCCATGAAAAACCCCTTTAAAATAAAAGAAAACTCTGTCAGTATCTCTGTACCTTCTAAACCTACAAAGAAAAAAATCTAGTCAAATGTGCGTAGTCGTTAAGTAAATAAATATATGTAATGAAATTAAATGAGCAAATTCAATAATTGTACATTTTCTATGCCAAAATATATAAAAACAGACTATTGTTACAATTTTTTATGACGTATTTTATACGATTTTTGTATGTATTTATGTGTATATAACATTTTTACCACAGTATCACACACCGTATGGTATAATTTATGAAGACATAAATAACAAACCTATAGTTTTCTAGTAAAAGAATTAAATATGAATATTGAATTAAATTACAATTACATTGTACTATCTAAGTTGTTAGTCAAGCGTTAGTTCTTAGTCTAAAAATGTTTGCCTACAAGGCGAGGGCATAAAAATATCTGTAAAGTTTATACTTACATACATGCATACATGCAAATATATATATATATATATATATTTATATATATATATATGTAGAACTTGATGCAAATTATACACAAGCTCACACGCATACATAATTACACAAATAAACCTTCGATTTGAATTCTTCAAGCGTCACTTCATAATGTGAATTTGTGGATTTTTGCATATAGTGAGAACACACACACACACCCACACACACACACTAATGAAATGAATATAGTGTATGTAAATCCAAATTGTAGTTAAAACTTGATAATGGGTAAAATGTTAAGCGAATAAATTTCAATAAAATGACAAACAGAATGCAGTAAAATAAAATTTTAAAGTATATTTTTCATTTCAAATTTAAAACGGTTGACTGGTTTGTGTATGGGCTAAGCATCTGTATAAAGTACACACTTAACAGTAGTCTGTTATGTAGTCAATAGCGTTTGTAAAGCACTTAACATAATTGCTCCTCACTGAACTGCATGAATATGAGGATTGCGCACTGCGCAGCTTCGTTCAAATGATAGAGCAACGTGACGTCACAGCTGCTGTAGCACATTGAAATATCTAATGAATTAATGTGATGTAATGAAATATAAAATCTATTTAACAGGCCATTCAAACCTGATTGATTATCACTTTATAGCAACAGAAAAAACTATTATTATCTTATTATAAATACTTCAAAATGTTGATAGATATTGCGCAGAGAGAGCAAACCCCTTGCACTCTCTCTCGCATGACCTTGTAGCACACTCGCCAATCTCAAGTCATATTTTGTTTACATTTTCTTCTTTTTTTTTGGGTTTTTCTGACATGGCGTCGGAGAAGGCGGCGCCGGAGCTGCTGGCGCTGCAACCAGAACAAAGTTCACAGCTGGATGTGGACAACAGGAATTGGATTATCGAACGACGGGCCGCCGCAGAATTGAGCTACAACGAATTCTATTGGAAATATATGCGGCCCAACTGGCCCGTCATCATAACAGATGTCTCCAACAGTTGGGAATGCCGCAATTGGGCGCAAGAGAACAACAACAACGGGAGGGATGCGAACGATAATTGCTCAACTGGTGGCCACATCAATTTCGACTACCTCAGGCATCGCATCGGCAACGTGGCCGTGCCAGTCGCCGACTGCAATGCGACCTATTTTAATAGTCACGCCAAATTGGAATTAAAATTCCACGATTTTTTAGCACGCTGGCAAAGCAACATGCTCGATTCAAGGATGCAGCTGGAGCCGAACTTCAATGTCAAGTTGAAGGATAATCTGTACCTCAAGGATTGGCATCTGGCTGCCCAGTTGCCGTCTTATGAGTTCTACAAGGTGCCCAAATATTTTGCATCCGACTGGCTGAACGAACAGCTGATTGCGGAGCAGAAAGACGATTACCGATTTGTCTATATGGGACCCAAGGATTCCTGGTAAGTGGCCGCAAGATTTTGGGAATAGAACAACAATATTTTCACTGACTGCTTGCAGGACGTCCTTTCACTCGGATGTGTTTGGCTCGTTCAGCTGGTCCACCAACATAGTGGGTCACAAGAAATGGCTCATTATGCCGCCCGGCGAGGAACTCAAACTGGCCGATCGTCTGCGAAATCTGCCGTTTAGCATCGATGAGTCGCAACTGGAGGAGCACAAGGTGCGCTATTTCACCATCAATCAGACGGCCAATGAGGCGATATTTGTGCCGAGCGGCTGGTACCATCAGGTGTGGAATATGACGGACACCATTTCCGTCAATCACAACTGGTTCAATGCTTGTAATATTGCTCGTGTCTGGAGCAATTTACTGGCCAATCTGAAGGATGTACGC
The DNA here is from genome assembly GCA_035041615.1 of Drosophila anomalipes. Classification (NCBI taxonomy): domain Eukaryota; kingdom Metazoa; phylum Arthropoda; class Insecta; order Diptera; family Drosophilidae; genus Drosophila; species Drosophila anomalipes. The sequence goes on along the minus strand of JAWNKZ010000074.1, from coordinate 5,353,676 downwards.
AAAGAGATCGCCGACTGCCAGCAGATGGACAACTTTGAGGCACACTGCCAGACCATGTTGCGCGCCAGCTTTGGCATTAACTACCTCGATTTTATAGAGCTTTTGGAATTCATAGTTGCCCGCCGAATCGCCGCCAGGCTTAAAGACCAACAAACAACAACAACAACAACGACCAACAACAGCCTCTTACTTTTTGATAAATATGAAATGAACGATTATCATGTGCAATACGATCTCGAGTGTGTGCAACGTCTCCTCAAGGACGCAATGCTGCACGAGCCGAGTGTGCAACAGTGTCCTGCGCAGCTCAACGAACGCTGCGAACGTCTGTTGCAGCAGCTGCAAACAAACGCGTAGCCATGGCATATTTTTATACCAAAGTTGTATTCATATACAATGTAGCTTGTACGATTTTATTGTATATTATATTTATTTATTATGAAATGTATTGTATATGTATACACATCATACACAGACACATATAGATACACATACATGTATGTAACCAAAGAGCACTGGATTTATTGCCCGTCCGGCCAGATAAACTCGCCCGTCACGGACTCAGTTCTTAGCCAATAACACTGTTCGATTACCTTGAAGCCCAGCGCATCGAACATTGCGCAGGATGGCTTATTCTGTGGATTGACGAGTGCCATCACATCCTGACCCAAGGCGGCAATGCGCTTGGACATCTCCTTGGTGACCAGACTGCCAAAGCCACGTCGCTTGTGAGAACTCTTCACCTGCAGTGCGCCCAAAAAGCCGCCTTGTAGTCTACGCAAATTAAAGATCAGTTTACCTTATCTTCCTTTCGTTCAGGTTAATGCTCGGATACTAGAACGCCATATTTTCTAAATATGCACTTTTAAACTATGAAAAATTTCTCAAAAAGAAGATTTTAGATTGATAAATACTTTTTTTTAATACTGAACAATTGTAATTGATGAAAATTAGTGACAAGTACTTTGTTTTCAATCTAATCGACATACTGATAATGCAAAAGAGTTTTTTTTTTGATATTGAGAATTGATAATTGCCAAGTGATTGATGTTATAGTATCCGAATGACCACCCAAGTTGATAATTTGTTGTAACTGCTTACCTGATACACCAGGCCACCAATTCCTGGCTGTTCGTTGTATATAATCCAACATTTGTGCACATGCGAATCTGTCGTTGGATGAAGTACAAGGAACCCACATGATGATTGGGCCACTCATCATTAATCAAATCCGCATCTTTTTCCCTTAGATTTGTCAAGTGGAATCCATCTGCAATTCTAAGCAAATATTAGCCTATTTTTCTAGCAAGATGCTAAGACTTTTGCAAAACTTACTCAAATTGCAGTTCGGACGCTTCTTTTTGTGGCATATAGTAGAGATTTGTAATATCGTTGAAGAGCACTTTAAGATTTTTCTCCCGTACCACATTGTGAACTGTTGTCATATATCGAGCTGGAACAGAACTGCATTTGAGGCCCTTTGACCAATCAATCAAATTTAGTGCCTGCTTCAGCAGCTCCATTGAATCGTTCAGACAACCCATGAACAGCTGATAGCGATCCTAAGATTGGCAAAAGATAACATTACAAACAACATACTAACTGTGGGGAACTCTTCAATCACAATGACTAACCACAATCACAAAGAGAGCTGCGTCTTTGGCGCTCTGATCGTCGGCCAGTGTGTAGGCTTTAACATTGCGAATGTGCGGGTCCAACTTGAGAAATCCTATAAAATTATCTAGGCAATAGAATTCAGCACAATATTTGGGCCATTGTTGCGTGTAAAGTTGCTGAAATCCGTGCAGCTCCTCAAGGCCAACTGGTTGCAGCTCACGAGCCATTTCACAGACGCTCGCACAGCGAAAAACCTCGACAAACTGAGCTGTATTCAAGCATTCGTGCTCTTTATATGAAAGTTTTGTAAAATACAACGAGAGAGAGAAAGAGAGAGAGAGAGAGAGAGAGAGAGAGAGAGAGAGAGAGAGAGTGTGAGATCATCTAATCTTTGAGAGCTTTCTTGATGGTGTAAGTGCCAAACTAACGACTAACTTGTAAAATTGGGCATGTGGCTCGTTTGTCGCTTGTGAATTATATTTTTGATATCGTTTCTAGTCTCTCAGTGTATAAACGAGCATATGCCGAGATAAGCTTATTGAGTGGATTTAGTTTGTGTTCGTCGGATTTTCTTATCGAGTATTTTACATCATTATAACTGATGTATTTACAGTGATTATTTTAGTTGTACTTATTGTGTAATCGTTTGTGTTGCAATTTTTAATTGTGTATGAATTATAAACAATGTACAAATGAATAAATATTTATAATAATATATACACTGAACATATTTTACTCAGTTGCTCATTAATTGTTTTTCGGGATGATCCTTTTGAGTAAAATCTCAACAACTAAAGGATGCCATTTTATTATGTGAAACAAGATAAAAATAACGGCTGCAACTACAATAAATGCCACAATTTTCACATTTTTATTTAACATAAATATTCCAGCAATTATTGTCCATCTGGCCAGCTGAAATTGCCGTTCTCGGGCTGAATGCTCAGCCAGTGGCAATGGTCAATCATCTGAAACCCGAGCTTATCAAATATGTGCACAGATGCCAGATTTCCGGGATAGATCTCGCCAATGATATCATCACCCAACTCCGCGATACGTTGCGAAAGTGCCTGAACTATGAGGCTGCCAAAACCACGTCGCTGGTGCGTCTGCTTCACCTGCAAAGCGGCCAGAAGACCATCTTGGTCTCTACAAAAGATGTAATTTAAAGTTAATTAGTTTAATTATTCAGTTTAAAGTACACATCAGACCTGATGCACCATGCGACCAGTTCGTGAGTTTCATTGTCGTATAATCCCATGCTGGGACAGAGGCGTATTTGTCTTTGGATAAAGTAGAGGCAACCCTCCTGGCTATATGGACATTCCTGATTGATCAGATGTGCATCCCGTTCAGTTAATGATTGCAGATGGAAACCAGTTGGACAGCTGTTTAAAAATTTAATATCGAATGAATTTGATGATCAATCCAAGTGGGTGGATCAATAACCTACTTGACTTGAAGCTGCTGCTGAGCATGCTTCGCTGGCAAATGATAAAGATGGGACCGATGATGGAAGTCAACTGTTAATCCCTTCTGCTGCACCACTTTGAAAACAGTTGACATATAACGATCTGGGATTGATGAGCAGAGCAGACCCTTTGACCAATCTAGCAAATGTAGAGCCAGCTCCAACAGATTCAAGCATTCACCCAGGCAGCCCACAAACAGCTGATACCGATCCTTGAGTTAAAGTTCAAATTAGCGAGGTTCAACTGTACTATTGCAGCCTAAGCTGATCGTGTACTTACCACGATCAGAAAGAGTCCCAGCTCTTTAGCACGCTGATCCCTTAAAGTGTATGCATTCAAATGCTTTATTTCCGGCTCGATTTTGAGAAACGCAATGAAATTCTTTAGAATATAAAATTCCTGACAATGCTTGAGGAGATCCCTTCTGTACAGTGCCTGCAGATTGCGCAGTCCTTGCAGATCCAACGATTGCAATTTCGCTGACTCGGCCATATTTGAGGTGCAACTAAACAACTGCGAGTTGGATGTTTACGCTTATAAGGCAGTTACTTTGTCGCTTCCTAAATAATACTAATCTAAAATCTCTATCTAAATATACATATATAGATAAGGAATATCACTTCTCTGGCCCGTCTGCTCATTTACTCATTTGCCGGCCATTTTATGGAGCCACCCGCTCGTGGCAAACACATGCTCCAGAAATAATGCTCGTCGCTTAGCAACTCAAATTCCAGTTTATCGAATATCCTACAAGCAGTTGGATTATGTATATTAACTAAAGCTGTGACATCCTGATTCAAGTCGTTAGCTATGCCTTTTGATATGGCAGCGACGATTAGAATTCCAAATCCGCGACGTTGATGTGTGGGAAGCACCTCCAGAGCGCCCAGGAAACCGCTTTGTAGTCTGTGGAATAAAGATATGGAAACAACGATGAATAAGTAAAAAACTTTCTGTTCTTTCTTCATTTTTTTATAACCAACCTTAAGCACCAGGCGCATAGCTGATCCGTTTTCTGTTCATAGAGTCCCACGCTGGTATTATTTTCAATCAACAGCTGGATCAGCTTCAAGGAGCCAGGATGACGCGCTGACCAGCGCTCGTTGATCAGATCCGCGTGCTCCAATCGCACACTGTCCAAGTAATAGCCAAATGGACAGTTAATCTGCAGTTCTTTGGCCTTCTCGCAGGGCAGGCGATACATAATGGTCTTCATTTCACGTTCCAAACTTAGTCCACGTTCCACTTGGAAGTCCTTGTAGATGCTGTGATGTGTCTGGTGTAAGGCGCTGACCTTATAGCCAACTGTCCAGTTCAGCAATCCCAATGCTGACCGCAATTCAGGCGTCCTTTGCCTGCTCAAATTGCTGAAGAACAATTGATACCGATGCTAAAGTTCGAATAGATACGAGAATTATATAAAGAGCATAAAAATGCTTCAAAATTTAACTTAAGGATCTACATATAGATTAGTAAAATACAAAATCTGTACTTAGAAGTTTCTTTTTTATAAGTAGAACCGAAAAATTAGGAATAAAATCCATTGAATGAATCTTTACAAACCACCAGGATAAAGAGTCCATCCCGACGCCAGTCTCCGTTGAGTGTGTAGAATTTGAGATGCTTCAGCTGCGGCTCTTTGGCCAGCCAGCGCAAATAGTTGTCCAACCAAAAGTGGCCAACACAGTGTTTGGGCCATTGTTGTTTGTAAAGTTCTCGGAGCGCCTTTAGATCAGCTGTTTCTGTTATCGTTGTTAGCTGGGCTGTCATGTTGTGTGCTGTGCAAAGAAAATAAATGTTATCAGCTGAATTTAAACCATTTATGTTGATAGTCGCTTTATTCATGTTTCGTATAATCGCCAGAGTGGTAAATATTTAGACATTATGTCATATTTACTTTGGTTTATTAATCGTTGTTTAACCAATCTTTTGCTCTTTTGTCGATCAGCTGCAGATCAGCTGTTAACTGTTAACAGCTTGTTGAAATGTAACTAACAGCGAGCAGGTCACCATATAATTTGAATGAAATATGCGAATATAATTGCTAGGGAATTCATTAAAATGTGAACTTCGTAATTTGTATTCGAAATCTTTTGTAATTTACAAAATGTTATCTTGTGCAGTTTCAAAGTACTGCAGCCAACTTCACGCTATGTAACTTTTACTCTCACCTGGCAACCATTTCACCTAGATGGCGCCACTTGCAATTACTTTTAGTTTGTCTACTACACACTAGATGGCCCAGGCCACACATTCAAAATAAGACTTTGTTTTTTTTAGTAAATTTCAAAAAACTTGTAACTTTTTATTTAAACAGTGGGCGCTTGTTGCTGTCATTTTACGTACATGTCTCGAGTGTCGCTTTCGTGTATATACAAAAAATACCAATGCTTAAATTACTACGTACATATAAAATCGATATAGTACAATTGCCAATTGTCTTGTTTTTTTTTTTTGTTTGTACAATTCGTTATACACAGATTAACATTTAACATATAAAAATTACAAATTACAAAATATAAAATATATATTTACAGCTAAACAACATATGTATATGTATATGTATATGTTTATACGATCTGCAAATAGTTTTTTTTTTGTGTTGCCATTTAGGAAATTGTGTTTGTTTTTTCTTTTTTAATACTCTTGCAGGTGGTATTATACAAGGTATAAAGTTATTGCATAAAGCATAGTCTGTCTAGCCAACTATGCGAACTCGGTCAGTATTGAAGCTACTATGCTGAAGCTTGGAATATATCTTTTTAATTGGTGCAGGTGTAAAATCAAGTCAAGTTTTATATTGCTCCCAGCATGTATCAACATCGGACAACTATATTAAATACTATCCAAATTTAGACTGCTTTTAGGTTAATTACTTGCTGCAAGAGTATGTCAAATTCGGCATGCCGAAGATAGATTTTCTTTCTTGTTTTTTGCTTTTCTTGTAGTTCAGGATTTGGGAATTTAGGGTTCCTGCTTGACCGATAGCTTTTCGGCTGCTTTTGTTGCTGGTATTGATGTTGTTGTTGTGGGAAATAGTTTGGAGGCGAGCGTTTGCTTCAATTGCTGTATGGACTTGGATTCCTCCGACTCCTCATCCGCCTCGTCCTGTTGCTCCTGTTCTGCCTGCAGTCGCTTTAGCTCCAGCGCCAGCGCTTCCGCTGATTCCGATGATTGCGTGGGCGTATGCGAGGATGTGGGCGTGTCTGAGGCAGAGCAGCTCGATGATGCAGAGCTGCGTGATTGCGTTGCCAAAGGCAGTGACTGTAGTTGTTGTTGTTTTTGTTGTTGTTGTTGTTGATGTTGTTGATGCTGCTGCTGCTGCTGCTGCTGTTCTTGTTGCTGCTGCTGTTGCTGTTGCTGCTGCTGCTGCTGCGTGACCTTGCCCATAAATGAGCGTATCTCCTCGAAATAGGACTCCTCGCTGGGATTCTCACAGAAGCGTCTTATGCAATGCATTCGCTCACTTACCCCGCTCAGCGCGCTCAGCGACACCGCATCCGATTCGTGCTTCTTGAGATGGCGATCGAGATTCGTTTGCTGGCCAAAGCAGCGTTCACAGATCTCACACTTGAAGGGTCGCTCCTTGTTGTGGATGTTGCGCACATGACGCTGCAGATTCGAGGAGATGCTAAAGGAACGTTCGCAGTATTTGCACTTGTACGGCTGCTCGCCCGTGTGGGTGCGCAGATGTCGCGTCAGATTCGCGGAGCGCGGAAACACCTTGCCACAAAACTTGCACGTATACCGATCCTTGTTGCGCTGCTGCTGCTGCTGCTGCTGCTGTTGCTGCTGCTGTTGCTGCTGCGGCGCCAATGGATTGCTGCTGGCAATTGCTGTGGGCGTTTGTCGCTGCTTGGCTTTGCGTCGCGTCTGAAACTCCTGGAGTTGGGGATGCGGCTCCAGCTTCGGTTCGTTGCTGTTGCCCCAACAGCTCAGGTCGCTCTTCTTCAGCGGATGACGAAATGGAAAATCGCTTGCTGCAACACTGGACGCTTGCGGAGGTGGAGGTGGCGGCGGCGGTGGTTGCGGTTGCGGCGCTGCTGCTTGATGGAATACATTGCGATATTGCAGTGGCAGCGTTTTACTCATTGCCTCCAGCAGCGTTGTCGCTGTGGGCGCTGGCACTGGCGCTGGTGGCGTGGCAACACCCTCACGCAATGCCCGCAGCATCTTGCGACTCATATCGAAGCCCAGATCGGCCAGTGAGGCGGCAATATGATTATTGTTTAGCTCCTTCTCCTTGACACGCTGCGTGGCAAACATTATCAAATTGCTATTCTCATCCTCCAGCGGCTGTGCAGGATGCTCATCCGCATCATCCAACTGCTGCTGCTGCTGCTGCTGGTGCTGTTGCTGCTGTTGCTGATGTTGCTGCTTCTGCTCCAGCTCCTCCGCCTCGAGCAGCTGGCGACGCTTGTGGGCCAATCGCAAATCCAACGGTTGATCGTAGCTGCTGCGTCGTTTTGCTTTATTGCCATGATGGTGTTGGTGTTGTAGGTGCTGTTGTTGTTGTTGTTGGTGTTGTTGTTGGTGTTGCTGGTGTTGGTGTTGCAGTTGTCGCGCTGTTGTTGTCGTCATGCTGCTGGTCGCTGTTGCCGCCGTCGTTGAGGCGGACAGATCATAAGGTACATGTGATATATACGATGTGGGTATTAATCCTAAGGCAGGGTATACGCAGCCCTGTTTTGGGCTAGGAAGCATCTTTCTTGGTGAGTGGTCTTTCTCTCTCATAACTGTTTCAAAAACTGTTAACCCAGTTTTGTTCTTGTTGTTCTTGTCCTTGTCCTTTATCGTTTCTCAGTAGTTGCTCAGTTGTTGTCAGTTTTCTTCTTCTTCTTCTTCTTCTTCTTCGACTTCTTCTTCTACTCCAGTTATACTTATCCTTATTTGTTATTGTGGCTGCCTTCGAGTTTTAAAATTATTATAGACAGGGCTTATAAACCTGTAAGAAAACATAAAAGTTTAATTAATACTAATTTATAATTTTATATAAAAAATTGTAGTTATAATTCCTAAATTAATGTTATGTTCAGCTGGGTTTTAAAAGTTATTTGATAAACAAAAAATGTCGGAGAGAAGAACTTCTCTTTCGAACGATTGTTTCTTTGTCAGCTATATGATATAAAGTCTTTATAGCAAAAAGTCGCCTTTAAACTGAGGAACTTGATTACATTGAAAATGATATACAGACTGATATTGCTATATCGATTCGTCTGGGTCAGCAGATCAATACATCTCGATGCCAGGCTAATTATTGTTATATATCTATATACTCAATGCACCTTTAATCGAATCTTTGTTTTTATCTATTTATCTTAACGCCTTTGATAGGCATTATCTGTACCATTTTACTTCTCATTAATGATATAGCTTAATTAAATAAATCTATGACATGTCATATATATTTCAGGTTCATCATCATCATGATTATTATGTCATCCATATGCTAAATGCAGCATTTAACGAATTCCGTTTCAGTTTCTGTGCTCTTTGAGCTGATTATAATAGATATTACAGTATCAGATAGAATTCCCACAGCTGTGCCAGTTTTGATGGCTCCGGGTAATTCCCATATACGTCATGCATTGCTTTTAACCAAAGCAACAAGAACAGCAACAATAGAAATAATGCCAAAATAGATAATTGCCACCTTAACAAGAACTCAATTTCCAGACGACATCTTAATTCAGTTGCTGTTTTTTTTTTTTATTTAGTGTTTTATTTTTTATTCTTGTTATTTTTCTATTTTGTTCAACTTTTTGTGTATTTTTGGCGCAATGCCAAAAGGCGCCGTCGCAGCCGCTACAAAAGTTTAAACAATTGTTCTATTGTGTGTCATTTTAGGGCGGAAAGAAACAACAACAACCACAAAAGGCCAAAACAAAAAATAAAAAAATAATAATACTAACGGTATCTAGAGTGACGATTATGTAAGACAAACAGACAAAAAACACTGACAAACGTCTAAGTACACACAGCTGAGCCATAGCCTGTGTGTGTGTCTGTGTGTGGTGGATGGGGTGGAGGGGGGAGGGGGGTTTAGTGGCATGTTGATGAAGTTGCCCTCGTGGAGGTCGTCACTTAAAGGTGCGTGCAAGGCAAACTGCGTAGGCTGCAGTTTAAGCCAACTCCAGTTACCAGTTGCCGGATTTTGGCCTCTTGGCAGATGGCACGCAAGTCATGTGAACCAAGCCAGCAGCAAACAGCTTAAAGATTTGCCAACAAAAGCAACACTCAACTCACAGTCTGCTGCAATCAGTGTTGCCACTTTTGCTACTTGTTCCCTCTATCAAATTTGGCTTTTATTTTACTATCATAAAAAAAACATTTACATACAAATTATGATGATAACCATGTCTGAGAGACTATAATAGCTGGAGACTTTAATCGATAGCTAACTCTATTTAGCAACTATCGATACAAATCGATAACCGATAGCAATAAGAGACACAATTGTAAAGATATAGCCATCCAATTGATACATAATATACTCTGACATATTATTAAGCAATTGTATCATTCAGATCGGATAAGAAGCCAAACAAACTAATATTTGCTATATGAATTAATATATTTAACAGGTAGCTGCAGGGTATCTCTAAGTCGAGCTAATTTTATAAGTAATCTTCTATATAATATCTCCAATTTTACCTGATTAAAATTCTTCAGAATTTGACTTTATGCTTAGTTTTTCTTCAAAATATTGAAAGCTGTTTTTTTTTTTTAATATTCCAGGCAAAACTAGCTTTTTTGGGTTCTCAGCAGTTGGCAACATTGGCTGCGGCAGCTGTGGGCGGCATATGAAGCTGCAACTGCAACAAGTTGTTGATATCTAGAACAGAATTTTTCACTACACATTTTCCGTGGGCTGGTGCAGCATTTAGCGACTTCAACACACAGTCACACACACACACACACACACACACACTTTGGCACAACAAATTGCCTTTTGTTGCCGTTTGGCCTAAAAGTTAATTAGCCGCATTTGCTGCTTTGATTAACTGCTTTCAGGCATTTGTATGACTTGAGTTATTTCTCCCAAAAAAATAAAACTGAAAAAAAAATAATTTGGAGCTTGAGAATTTTTGCGTTGGTTGCTTCGCTGATGACATAAGCGGATCAAGACCGCATTCAATATTAATGATTCTACTTACAAGTGGCTACTGTTTAACTGAATATAGTACATCATTGCACTTGTATCTATCATCTTGCTGAATCAACCTATGACTAACTGAGATATTTATTGCTGATCTTGAATGCAATTCAAGTGGGGATTGAGAAATCTTGAAAGCTAAAAATCCATTTTGATTGGTCAGCTCAGCCAGACTTGCTGATATATAATTAAAATATTACAATTCATTATTTGATCTTAACTTAGCTTCACTTAGTTTGGGCCTATAAAAAGGGTGTTATTAGGAATCTTAGAACACGGTGAGTGGAAAACCACAAAAACATAATAAAAATGGTAGTAAATTTAAAAACACGATTTTTTGATGAACTGAAAAACTCGTTATGATTAGGTCACTATCTATTTATAATAATCCAAATCCAATTAATAAATTTTAATACTTTTCGACTAGTTAACTAAAAGCTGTAATTACTTGTAGAATCTGTAATTATTAGATGATTAGCTTAAGAGGCAATACATATAGTATAGTATAGTTTATTAAGAGAGTTTTCTGCCGTATTTTATGACAGGTATTGTTTGTCCATTTGCAAAGATTTCTGCATTTTTTTTTGTCTCTACGCCCACCTTCCTTGTCTAGGCGCATTTTTCGCAATTTCTCTAGAAATTGCACAATGCTTGGAGTCGGTGCGAGTTTCCTTCAAATGGAATTGCATATCAATGTGCTTATAATTTGTGGCTAACGTGCAAAAGTGGTTGACAATTATGGCTAACACTGGCTGGCTGGCTGGCTGGCCACTGCATCATCATTAAAAAAACGGATGCCTTAAGAAGATGATGGGGAGCGAATGAGTGCAAAAAAAAAAAAAAAAAAAAACCAATTAAAGAGCCACAAAGTTTAAGCGGACCGACAGCAATGGTAACAACAACAGCAACAACAACAGCAAAAACGACGACAACAACGAGAGCAATGAAGCAAACAGTTCAAAAAACGGCCAGTGAAGGTACAACAACTACAACAACGACAACAACAACAACAACAGTAAGCAACAGCGTCGCATGTTGCAAAGAAAAGTGAAATCAAAGTTGTAAAACCGCGAAAAACGCAGTCAGGCAGACAAACAGACAGCGACACATAACAGCAACAACTGCAACAGCAACAGCAACAGCAACAACAACTGCAACTGCGCTCCAGATTGGAAAATGTCCAGTGGAAGATGTCGACAGACGACAGCAATGTTACTATCTTAGGAGCCGCACAGCTCACAACTTTATGCCCCAGCATAATCAGCCCCCACAAAAGCGATTGACAATACTTGCCAGCCATCAACTCAGCAAGCCAGCAAGCCAGCAAGCCAACCAGCCAGATTAGCGTCGTCATGCTCAAAATGGATCACACCGGGACCCATCATCAAAACGGCCAGCTAAGCAGCCCCTTGAAACAGCAGCAAAAATTATGATTATAATTGTTACCCTGTAGCCAAAATATGTATTAACAGGGATTAACTATCTGAAATGAGATAGTAAGTATATATTGTGGATGAGAAACTGAATCGATTTTGAAAATCAATTCGTTTTTTGTACACGGCTTGAATTGTGGAATAATATAACGTTGAAGATTACAAAATCTGCTTCCAATTCGGCCCAAACTTTGTCAAAACTGAGACGATTCCTAAAACAAAGTCCAAGTTGCAAACGAGAGTTTCACTCGAAAAACTCAACCGATTTCCACAAGCAAAACTAAGACGCTCATTGTTAATTGTGACAGTTTAAAGTTCTGATGGTTTCAATTTAGAAATGAAATGCATGCATTGTGAGTCTAGCCCAGGAGCCTAATTACAGGGCATCTATGCGTCAATCAGCTTGTTTGCGAGCGGATTCGTTGACTTGTTATTGGCCTGCAGCTGCATAATTATAACGCCAGGCGACTGCAGGCCAGTTCGAGCCAAAGTTACCGCTGTGGCAGCAGCAAACAGCAGATGCATAATAATAATCATCATCATCATTATTGTCATCCACATCTCCACATAATCAGTGGAGTGGCTTCGGTTACGCTTGTGGTCGGAGAGTGCGAAACGAGAGGAGCAGCATCAGCAGCATAATCAACCGCAACCGGCAACCAGCAACCAGCAACCAGCTAACAGTTAACAGTTAACCGAAGCTCAAGCTAAAACTAAAGCTAACTAAACTAAAGCTAAAAACTCTAAACTAAAAAGCCGGCGCCGCACAATGAAAAACGAGAGTAAAAATCCAAAGCGCAGCCGACGCGCATTGAAATGGAAAATTAAACCTTGTTACATCAGTTGGCCAAAGCAAAATGCAACAAAAACAACAACAAAAACAACAACAACAGCGATGACAACAACAACAGCTGACAAGCAATGCGACGACAAACGTTTGCTGGCAGGATCAACACACACACACACACACACACACACACACACACGCACACTCATTCACTCTCTCGTCTCGCATCTATCCCGAACTCTAACGAGGCAACCTGATACCAAAATCGTCACAACAAACAACAAACAACAACAAATAAACACGCAAAAGCCGCAAATACAAACACGCACACACACACACACACGCACACACACACACACACACGCGCACACACACACGCACACACACACACACTGCATGAGGCAAAGCGCAAGTTGAGGCAGGTAATAAAAAAAATAATGTGAGGCATTCATTTTGGAGTTCATTGTGAAAATCATTCACGTCTGTGCGTGTATATTATTATTATAAGATATTTAGTGAATTATGTATTTCGAGAGAGACGAAAAATTAAATAGAATTAATAATTGTAATTACTGGAATAATATATCTAATTCTAAATATGTTTTTCGCTGTTAAGTTCGTGATTCGAAAGAAGCAAAAATATTACAAATAAAAACGCATTTGACAAAAAGCCAGCGGAAAGCATATTTAAATTACAAAAAGAGCTCAGCAGACAATTATAAGCAAATCTTTAATTTCCATAGATCAATCTGTAAATTTGTTTCAGATACTTCTTAAAGATCAATTAATCAACTTAAGTCGAAGAGTTTTTATGGTTTATCGAAGCCAACAGATAATAATTGATGTTGATAATTTGTTAATCTGTTAATTTTATGAGCAGAATAAGAATTGAATAGCTTAATAAACCAAAGTTGAATAAAATCGACAATAAATCTACGATAAGGAAAATAAATCTATAAATAAATGCCAAGCAATAAAATAAGTAATTTATCAATTATGAAAATGAAACAAGTTTCAGCTTGAAGTGCAGCAGTTCAAGCGTAAATGATCGCAGAAATTGTTGCAGATTAAAAGTTGTTGAAAGAAATGCCGCAGTAAAGTGCAACACATCAACAAGAGTAACATCAGCAGCAGCAGCAGCAGCAACAGCAGCAACAGCAGCAACAGCAACAGCAAAGCTGCAACTTGGATGCGTTTGCAGCTGAATTGTAGATGATGATGATGCCGCAATGGAGCAATCTGTACCACTTTTTCCTTCACTGGACACAACAAGTGTAGCAGCAGCAGCAGCAGCGACAGCAGTGACAACAACAACAACAACTATTGCAGTTACAGTTGCCACAGGCAACAACAACACATCTCCAAATCACGTCTTTTGCAGCATTTGTCGTCTGCGTTACAAATATCTCTCTGTCGTTGCCTAGATTGGCTGCCCCAACTATGTTGCCGTATCTGACTATGGCCTGGACGGTCGTCAGTGAAATAAAAAGTGAGAGTGACATCGGAAATTGTTTCAATTTCGTAGCCAAAACGAAACCAGCAACAACAACAACAACAACAACTACGGCGACAGCGACAGCAACAACAACAACTACAACAACTACAGCGACAGCGACACCGACAACAACAACAACAAGAAATCCCAACACAAGTTTGCCGCATTTGTTTTATGTTGTCGGTCGTTGGTCGCTAAATGAATGAATGTCGAAAACTGTATCGACAACAATATTTCCACAGCTTTGGCTACCTTGCAGCAGCTCCTGCAACGGCTCCTCAGCGCCTTGGCGACAAGTGCTTTCCCAAGTGCTAAGCTGAACTCTGTTTTTATTATTCGTATACCCTTCCAGGAGGGTACTTTAGTTTTTTCTCTGTAGAGGGTAATCTAGAGACATATGTCTCTGTAATAAAAGTGATATTTGGAATGTATTTTAAGGCATATATATGCATGATCAGCAATAGTAATCCTTTCGATAGAGTCTGTCCATTCATCTACCTAACTGTGCGTCCTTTTGCTGCTGGAATTACTTATGCCACAGTCAGTCAGATTGGCTCACTCTATCATTTAGATGTCTTGTGATTAGTTACAAGTTTCTATTGCTTCCCACTCTTGTGGCAGACAATCAATTAACATTGGGCTACCGCTCATATATAATCATAACAGAGGCACGAACCCTATTTAATTCTTTTTTTACTGTAAGAGTATACACAAGAGTATCAAGTCTTCGACTTGGCTTCTTTTTTTTTTTTTTAGCTTGTTGTTTGCTTTTCTGGCAAACAGGCTGCATCCTGTTGTTTGTTATAGTTTTTTTCAACATTTTATTTCTTACTTACAGCCTTTACATAACTAGCACACATGCAGACGACCAGTTCACGTTGAAATATCGACGTCCAGGCTTCGTTTCCAGTATTAAGTTTCAGTTTTAGTTTTGGGGGCATTTGGTGCATGTGTGGCGGGTTGAATGTTGCCTCTTTGCCTAAGCCTGCCTGGCTTAAATAATTGAAATTTTTCAGCGCATTTCGTAGGTGCAAAATTGAGTTGCAGTTGTATTTGCCATTTAACCACAGACTTTTCGACTATTTTTCGTTGAGTAATATTCGTTGGGTGCTTTGTTATGTCCCTCGACTAAGAGAGCTCATTTGTAAATGACAATCGCTGGCCGAAAAACAGTCTAGCTGTGTTAGTCCAGTTGGTCAACAATTGACAGATTTTATTGAGCTGCAGCTGCTGCAGCAGCATATTTGTGGCAGCTAGCCTAACAGTAAATGATATATGTGCCCCGTGGGCGGCGGTACTTAATGCCAGCTATCTGGAATGGTTTGTTTGCATGTCATTTTTCATATACGACCACAAAAATCTGACATTTATTTTACCATATTAATCGTTCAAACAGTTCTATTGTTATCGACATTATGTGCATAGCTGCTACGACTATTTTAAGTAAGTGTGCGAATTTCTTAAGCATAAATTCAATTGCATATTCAATTTTTTTAAGATAAATATAAGTAAGGAAATGTTTAGTGTTTAAATCTATGTTTTCATCAGACATCTATCTTTGTTTTATGTGACTTAGTAGGTAATAAATTTTGTGTGTATCAAATAATTCAAATATTACGTATACGCAAATATAAAAACCTCTTAGGCAGTAATAGTGTTTTTACTTTCTGTCAAGCCACGACTAATTAGTTAATTTGTTCGCTTGCTGTGAATTCCTGAAAGCAAAGCGACAAACCATTTACTAGACACACATATCCGTGGCATGAATATCCGTTTTTGGCGCCCACTCGTTGAATGTGAATGTTGCCAGCGAAATTTGAAAGTATTTACGAGTATGCAGCGAGTCCGAGAGGAATACTAAAAATCCAGCATTGGTTAAACGGCCGAATTTATTCACATATTTAATTGAGCAGGCCAGCTTAAGCGATATTTAAAAAAAAAGTAATAACTGTGCATTTCACGACTTTGTCAAATGCCACAAATCAATAAGGGGTGGTAGAGGGGAGGGTAGTCCCCAAAAATCAAACTGCTCCATTTGATTGCCTCAACGTTGATGCAATTAATTAAATTTTTATTTCTTCATTGAGCCTCGCACTTCTGTCTATCGAACTGTCTGTCCAAGTGTCGCTAAGTGTGTGTGTGTGCGTGTGTGTGTGTGTGTGTGTGTGTGTATTTGATGCAACTCATTTGATATCAATTTATTACCACATAAGTTTGAGTTTAGTTTCAGTTTGGCTCAGTTTGAGGCAATGCGCCACAATTATTTCAATAGCTGCTGGGAAGCCAGTTAAGCTTGTTCTAGCTGAAAGCGATAGCCAAGAGGCTCGCGTCCAGTTTTGTCGCCAGTTAAAAAGGAATAGAAAAAAATATACTAACAAACTCTATTAAAAATAACGAAATAGAAGCAACAAATATATATATAAGAAAAAAAAAAAAAATTGAAAAGAAACCGTATCAACATTCACATCATAAGTAAACCAGTTTGCACCTGAGAGAGGAAGAAGAAAGTTGTCTTGGCCATTTTGGTGGCTCACTCGGCAAAACATTATAACTGCATCGAGTGCACACTGTACACATATATGTATATTTATAGACACATATATATATATCTGAGTCTGAAGGAGCCTCTGCACACATCTACCTGTGCCTGTGCCTGTGCCTGTGCCACAGCTAACCTGCACCTAGCTAACTAGCTGACTGCGGGCGTCGAACAATGGCCAAAAACCACTAAGCTAACTGTAACATGGCAGGCTTGCCAACTCGGCTGTGTTGTTTTTTCTGTTTGGTCATAAGCATAAAATATTGCGCACATCCCCGACCAACAACAACAACAACAGTAACTGTAACAACAACAAAAACATTCGACAAACGTCGCATGTCCGAATGCCTCTCGCTGCAGGCCTAATTATATTGCAGGCCGGGCGCAGGCAATTGTGCCTCCCCCTGCCACTATACCTTACCCACTCTCCACCCCAATCCACCTCTCTATCATTCCGCCCCCATCAGCATAGCTTTGCCTGACACATGCAACAAACAAAAACAACTGCAACAGCAGCAGCAGCAGCAGCAGCAACATCAGACATTCATGGCTACTGTTCAGGCCACGTGCGCTGTTAACATCATGGCCATAACGGACAATGGTCGACGACAACCATCCAATGATCGACTTGGAGAGTAGCCTAGTAGGAGTAAGGAAATTCGATCTTGAGATTGAAATTGTTAAAACTATTTATTAAAAATATATCACACAAAGTCACAAATCTTACTCTATATCGAGAAGAATTCAATGATCAAGTTGAATCTTGGAGTATAGGAATTTATGGTGAAAGGATACAGGATACAGGATACATATACAAACACAAATTAACAATTATTATCCCATATTGAGAATACTTGAATCATGAAGTATAGGAATGTAAGGAGATTGGAAACTCGATCTAAAGATCGAAACTTATATAAATATATACTTATATGTTATACAAGATAATATTTGCAAAGAGCTTCTGCTATCTGTTGATCTGAGAGGCAATAAAATATTAATTAAAATTCGGTTCACATGCTGATTATTAAATTACCTTTAAAATGTATATAAAAATGCAAGCAAATCAATCAAGTTCCTGTTGCGCCTGTGACAGAATACCCGCTCTCTCTCTTTGGTCTGTTGCTGGGTATTTTTGAAATAAGCTAACAATCAATGAGCAAATTCCATACGATGCCTGCCACTCGGCCACCTAAAGTGAAAGTGCTCCAGTTGCGACAGTCCGCGGATGTTGTCAGCCAACCAAGCCAAGTGCTTTGACTCCTCCTCAACGCAACAAAACCAACGCGATTCACAACCGATCCCCAACCGATCCACAAGCGATCCCCAACCGATCCCCAACCGATCCCCAACCGATCCACAACCGATTCGAGCCGAGACGAATTGAAATGAAGCTGCTGCGCACTTGCTGACAAGTTGGTTTTTTATGTGTCGCACCCTCTCGTGGCTTGAATGCCATGCGATGCGATGCGATGTGATGCGAGTGCCACGCCCCGCTCCGCCCGCCTTTCTCACTGTGGACGGCGTTGCCATGTTTATGTGCACATTGCAGAATAATTGGCCCCGACTTGGAGTTCAATTAGCGCTGCCTGAGCAATTACATTTGACGGCTTTGCACACATGTTGTTGTTTTTATATTTTTATTTATTTATTTATTTTTTTCAGCTCGCAGCTTTTCAGTGTTGGTAAATTGCCCAAAAGCATTAGCGACATTCGTCACATGGTGGCTCAAATGGGTTTTCCTTCCGGCCAACCAAAGCGAATTGTCTGGCAAAACTTGATCTTGCCAATATATGAAGTTTATTCTCAAATCGAGATCTCAAACGGTATAACCCGTTTATAATTGCATACATTTAGGCGTTAGAAGCCTTGGCATGCACACAACTTAATAGTATTTATATGAATCAAAAATAATTGCATAGCCCCTCCAAATTTATATTATTGCTATATTTATGCTCAATTCTTTTATGCGTCAATCTCAACTCGAATTGCTTAAGTTTAAGCTATGGAGTTTAGTTGAACAAATGTCTGCAATTTATATTTTTTTTGTCAGGCCTTATCATTTAACGAATTTAATTTCAAATCCAAATGGTTTTGATAACTCTTACTATGTACAGTTAAATAATGTAGTGATTCTCTTTTAGCTCTTTTGATCGCATCTTCTCATTCAATGTATTAAATATCTAAGCTGCTTCTTTCTTGACGTTATTTACTTTCACATTTCCAACAAAACCATCTATTAATATTTAACTGGGTATTTAATATTTTTTTTTATATCTACATGCACAGCTCAGAGGCAGTTAATCTTTTTCAATTTAAGTCCCGTCTTATCCACGTATTTTGTTTGGTTTTTTATTTTTCTTCACCTACTGTTTACTTAACGGCTTCACAAATGAGCCACTGTCATGTCAACCCACCATTTTACAGGCACCACACAATCCACATAATGCCACATAATGTGGGCAAATTCTTCAAAATTGCCCACAAACTAGCCCACTTTGGTTAGCCCCCCCCTGACAATGGACCCCAAAAATAATATAAAAAAAAAAACATTTTCGGGCCACATAAATTGCGAGGCAAGTACAAGCTATAGACCAACTACACCTGTGTGTGTGTGTGTTTGTGTGTGTGTGTCCCTCTCGTTGCCCATATATCATCCGACAAGCATAGTAGCAGACAATATACCATGCTAAATGCGCTACAATTAGAGTAGAGACCGACAAGACGTTTGTATCAGAAATGCGAAAAATACAACAAAAAAAAAAAAAAAACAACACAACACAAAAAAATAAAAAACACACAAAATCCACAATTTCACACACATGCGAGGAGTACGAGTTAAGATTCAATGCGATGATTACATATTACTCGATTGCTGTTGTTGTTGCTGCTATTGTTGTTGTTGTTGTTGTTGTTGTTGTTGTTGTTGTTGTTGTTGTTGTCTGCAGAGTTTTATGGTCCAAGGTTAAATGCTTTGACTTGGCTGGGGTAGCAGAGACAGCGACAGAGACAAAACGAGAAACTTTTGCGACTTTGTGTCGCTTTAGTTGAGCACTCGCACTCGCACTCGATGTCATTGTGTATGAGGCTTGCGGCACAACTTCATTTGATTTGCAGTGAATATTAAAGCAATTTGTGGGATTATTTCCTATTGTAATCAACGGTTGTATGTTTACTCATCAGTCTGCCTCCTCCACCTCCCCCGTATCAGTCGCCCCCCAAGCCCCTCCACCATATCAGAGACCCACTCTTCTCTTGTCTTCTGTTTCGGCCAACTCATTTTCAAGTACAAATCTCAAGCGACAATTACAACAAACATCATCAACAACAAAAACAACAACTCTGTTGATGACGTTGTACTGCAAGTCGGGTGGCTCATAAGGTTTATGGGTCTTACTATATGAACAGTTGTTCGCAGCACCCATTGCATTTGGGTATGATGAGTACCTCAAACATGACCTACGGTTTGTGACGGACACTGGAAAATGATTCTACGTGTTCTTCTTCAGTCTCAAAAGGAAAACCGCAGATTTAAAAATGTTGCTTCTGAATAATAAGGCAAGTTATCCTCGGCTACAAAAGTAACTTTTTAAATACCTCTAAAGTAAATGTATCTCGATTTTAAGCATGTATTTACTCCCATCCTTATTATTCGGATGTTCAAATATTGATCAGCGATCACTCTCCCTGTTCCAGGGCATCTACTAGTCGTGCGCTTTTACCTATGTTTTAACTGACATTTTTTTTGTTTGTATCTTTTGTCGCTGTTGCCCTGCGGGTAAAATGACGTTTATTTATTTTTGTGTTTGGTTTTTTTTTTCATCTAGTTAGCGTGAAAATTGCTCCAGTTTTTAGCTCAAGTTTTTATTATAAACATGTACATATATATATATATATATATATATATATATATATACGATCTCAAAGTTGATCAATGATGAGGCGCATTTATAATTCAATTGAGGCGACATAGAACCATTTTTTTCAGTTGCTTTTTATGCTTGTTTTTTTTACACCTTTTTAATTGTGAACACACACACGCACACACACACACACACACACACAGAGACGAACAATTAATTAAAGCCCTCTCATTGCATTCAAGGTTAGCGCAGAGCCTGAAGCGCTCTTGTGTTGTTGTTTAGTTGGTTAATTTACAGCTTTAAATTAGTGTAGTTGACTTTCAAAACAGTTTACTCTTGCTTTCAAATACACTGCTGCTGTTTTTGTTTTGTTTTTTATAAATGGGTGGGGTAATTATTAAATTAAGTTTCTTAAATAGATTCGCTTAGGTTTGTCTCGCTTCTAAAAAGAATACTAAAATCATCATCATTATCACCATCATCATTATCAACAGCTAGTGCAGCATTATAACAATCTGCTAATGGTTCTGTTGAAAAAGTTCAAAATGGTATATGGGTGTGGCAGATCATCTTTGTGATTTGTTTTTGAATGAGTATGCAAATTATAGTTATTGGAGCGGGCTTCTTACGTATGCGAATAACTTGTAATGCATTCAATATTTAAGATTAAATGTCTGGCATACTTTAAGAATAATTGAGTAATGCTAACACCACCTGCACATTTTCAGCTGTTCTTTTTGAGGGGAGGATGCAATTTCCATACACGAAGAAGATACGCAGAGAAGACTACAAATATTTGGCAAAGAATTGCAGACAGTTTTATTTAGCTTAAGTTTAACAACAATTAAGAAATTCACATGAAAACTTGCAAATGGCTTCGAAATATAGTTTCCCATTTAGTAATTTTTCTGTCTGCATAAATAATAACGCATAAATTGCCAATCTCTGCCAACTTCAACAAAGATATTTTCTCCAACTGGCTTTTACTGAGGAAGTTCAACATTCACTCTAATAGAGGATGCGCATCATTATCTAAACTCTCTCGATGCCACAACTAGTTGCAGTCAGCTCTCTATTTATTCAAAAAGAATGAGGCGTCGTCACATTTACGTAGTATTCACTGTATGCATTGATTGCATTGACTTGCATCTGTGTCCAATTAAAATACAACTCATCTCCTGTGCTGCATTGCAAATTATCTTACATAAGGCTGCAGCGGGCGCAACAACAACAATTTATATGTATCTATATTATCTACATCGACAATACATATATACATATATATATATATATAGAAATTGATCTACCGATCGCTGGCATTTTTCTGCTCATAGCGAATGCTTTTCATTTAATCGATTTGCGTATTTCGGGCAGCGGTAATTGCAGGCGCGGCGGGGCGGGGCTAGCAAAGCAGGCAGGGCGCTTAACTCGGGCAACTTTCATTGCGAGGCCATCTGTAGTAGAAAATACCACACCAAACCCCGCCCCACTCTCCCCCTCCACTGCTACACTTCCCTCTGTAACCAACAATTCCCGTACTGAATGTGGATTAAGTGTATGCCAAGGCAATAAGGCAAACGGGCTCTGGCTTTTATATACCCTGTAGCAGTACAAAATGAAAAGAGGTATCACAGTGTCATAGTGTAAGGCTGCGCAGCCATAAGGTTATATATTCTTGAACAGCATGAACGTTACAGTCGATCAACGAAACTTAAAAACACACTTTAAGCGAAGACAGATCAATAAATATAGATTTTTGTTTAAAATTTGTTAAGATTGTAGAATAAAGAGGTTCAGGCTTGTACATTTTGAATAAAAAAATACTTTACTTATTGGATATATCCATACAAAATTTAAATTTAATGGCATAATCTTGAGTTGTTGGATATTTACACAGTTGGTTGCCCAGTTTTGGGCCTCCACAAATTTAAGACGATCATAAAACCAAACACAGATGTTAACAATATTTGTAAATGGATTGGGAAGAAGAAGCACGGCGAATGAGTTCTCCTTAGAACATAGATACAGATACCACTGCTATTCGAGCACTCTCGACTGGAGCTTACTTTGGTTGTTGTTGTTGTTGTAACTACAGATACTTGGTACTTCGTACAGAGTACCTGCTAGTCGAGCACTCTCGACTAGAGAGCACCCTTTGTGAGTGTTGAAGCTTTTTGGAGCATTCGATGCTTTTGGTCTGTTGATTCGCTGCAAATACGCTGCTGCGTAGCCTCGAGTGATTTGTTTTTTAGATTTTCAAAGTGATTGCGGTTATCGTTGGAAGTCACAATCACAATCACAATCGCAGCTAAAGTCGGAGTCGAAGTCGAAGTCGAAGCCGCTGTCGAAGTCAGCGTCATTGCTGCTGCTTACAACACCACAAGAAAACTAACAACAACGTGAAAATGAAAAAAAAAAAATTGAAAGAGAGAAGAGAAGCAACAAAATCAGCGCACATTCCAAGTACACGAAATGTGTAACGCAATCAAATCCATCGCTTCCGGTTTAAGGCGCAATTAACTGACTTGGATTACGTACGCGAACCGGGCACATCTCCAGAGCCTCTCACTTCATATCAAACCCGCTTAACCCACTGCCCTATCCCTACCCCCACCCGTACCCCAACCCCAACTCCAACTCCAACTCTATTTTAGATCCATATAAACTAAAATGTCTCTCTCGGTGTCTCTCTTTGTCTGTCTATATATATATGGAAGTCATGGCCATCAGTTTGCAGATTATCCACTGTATTTCACTTATTTCTTATTACTATTTTTTATTTTCCTTTACGTAATTGGCATTTTGAATGTATGTTATAAACAAATTTTGGATTCGATAGTTAAAATGATGAAATGTCATCATTTGGTGCGTGTGATTTTACTTGCAATGCGCCGATGTGCCACTCGCTTAGAAAGTTGATCGATGTTCATAATGGTCATCAGCAATTGGCTATGAATTTTTATGCATGAAAATTGAGAAAATTGTTTAGATAATAGCGGTAAATGCGATCGAAAGTCTCAGCCTGATGGAATATGAAATATAGTTATTATTATATGAAATAGTTAACTTTTCAAATTGACTTTAAAGCAGCGTTGCTGCCCGAAAAACATTTAAGAATGTAGCACAAAGTGAAATTGAAAAAGATGCGAGAGAAAAGGATTAATGTGTAAATTATGTCAGAGAGAGAGAGAGAGAGAGGCGATAAAAAGATAGAGCGAGACTGATATAGATATAGGATACAGATAGAGATAGAAATAGAGGCAGAGAGAGTGGCAGAGAGATAGAGATGAACAGAGATAGAGACAGAGTTAAAGATAGAGTTAGAGATAGATAGAGATAGATACAGCGAAATAGATAGATAGAGATATGACCAAGCCTAAAATTTGATTAAAACATCTTTTTATAATTTCGTAATAGGTGTTGCTCTGCATAGTTCAAGAGCACTTTTGTTCATTTGTGTATAGTTTTCGTGTTCAAAAACATCCATTCTAAAGTACAAACATACTTGTGTGGTAAATGCTTATTAATCTCGAACTAATTAACTGCTTAATGATGTTCACATCCAGCTACCACAGCCCAAGCAAGCCAGCAGGCCAGCAAGCAACCATTCATTTAGTACCTCCAACCTGTCTGGGCAAGCCACTCACTCACTCATTCACTCAGTCATTCACTCAGTCATTCACTCAGTCATTCACTCAGTCACTCACTAACCTCCAAAGGCTGTTAAATTAATGATCTGTTGTATAGCGCTTCTTCTTCTTCTTCTTCTTCTGCTTCTTCTTGATCTGCTTGTGCTTCTTCTGGCTGAGACTACTTCACTACTTTATTTGGAGTGCCACCGCATGACCAAGACAATTTCAAGACAACCATCAACTTCTATTTAAAATTAAATTAACCTGCTTAATTTACCCCTGCTCCCATCGAAGAGGAAGAAGAGAGGAAGCGAGACTGAGACGCGCCCAAAACATTCACTCCACGCAAATGAAAATCGAAAGGCGCTACTAATCGCTACAATGCCTACAAGTAAGTAAATCTATACACACACACACACACGCACACACACACACGCATACACACACACACACACACGCACAGTTACTATCTGTATCTGTGTATCTGCATCTGTTGGGAATATGTCTAAACTGTGGCACGTTCGAAAATTTCGTGCATTTAACGCATAAATGAATCGTTTGGACACGGCTCTTTTTGTTGGTCTCTGGTCTGGTCTGGTCTCTTTTGGTCTTTTGGATGTGGTATTGGATTCAATTCGGATTCGGAGTGGAGTCGAGTCGAGTCGAGTGGAGCACAGACTCAACCCTTTCACCCTTCACCGTGAAGGCTGCTGTGATGGCCAGCTGGCTGCCAAATTTAGCGAATTCGATTTGATTTTGATCGCTCAATTAGCGTAAAAGTAACATGTCAAACCTATTAATCACTTTCGAAAATAAAAGATCAGTCAAAAAAAAAAAATAAAGAGAAAAAAATAAACTCATTGAAACAAAAACAAAAAACAAAAGAAACAAAAGATTTTAGAAGCGCCTTTTAAAATATTTAGAGAAAAAATCCAATTGTGTATATAAAAATACTCAGCAATCGCTCATCTATTATAGATTTCGCTTGTAGTATTGGTTATCATCTTAGATAGATGATGACTGTTTTAAAAATCATTTCAACTACTCCAGTATCCTATATAAGCACGAACATTTGCGAATAATATTTAGCATTCCTTCTTCAATACTAAATCATTGTAATATACTCTATTTATTCCTATCCGATCGATTCAATTTATGGAAGAGCAGTAAAAAAGAACAACTATCTCATGTTGATGGTTTTCTTTTTCCAGCTTGTTAAAAGCATATTGAAAGTAAATGTAACTCAAAATGCATCTTTCTTTCCTCTGATTTTAAGAAGTTTAAATTTGACCAATTACAGCCTCATTTTACAGAACTTTTAAGCTTGGCAACTGAACAATCTATTTTTTCTTTTTTTTTTACTAAAGTATAAATTAATTATTAAATTGGTGTAATTTCTGCAACTTTTACATTTCTCAAAGACCAAGCGATCAGTGTGGCTTAAAGCATACAAAGATACTACCATTAGCCAGCTGCCCTTTACAAAAGAAAACCAAAAGAAAAAAAAAAAAAAATCAAAAATAAAAACTCTAAAAAAAATACTTTGCTCGTGCCGTTGGCAAAAGTGCGTGAATTTAGGCGTAACCCAAAATTATATAATTTATTATTTCTTTTGATTGGCAAAAATTAAAAAGTGACTTGAAGCTGTTTGCTATAGCTGTTAATGTAAATGTATCTATGTATCTGTAGCTGTAGCTATATTCAGACAACTCTATTCGCGTTGTTTTGGCTGTCGTTTTTTTATTTTCAAGTCGGGGGGGCCGAAAGCGCTGCGTCATTACTCGAACTTCAATTTCATTCATTCATCAATTACAATACACAAAAGTCGAGCCAAGCAAACGAACTGAAGCCTTGAATCAAGCAGATACACACACACACACACACACCTAACTGTAAATCCAGCCATATGTGTGTGTGTGTGTGAGTGTGTGTGTGTGTCTGGCTAAGATGCTTGTGGATGACATTAAGTTTAATATTGCTCGAGATCCTGTAATGGCGCTTATTAAATGTGAAGCTGTGCTTAAGAAAAAGAATACTCCAATGTATCCATGAGATGCATTCAGACTCGCTGGCTACTCACATGCTTGAAGTTGTGCGTTGTTGTTGTTGTTGTTGTTGCAGCATCAATTTGATAGCCTCTTCGAGATTAATTGTACAACGTTGTCTAGTTGCTGCTGCTGCTGCTGATGCTGCTGCTGCTCTCGTTGTTGTTGTTGTTATTGTTGTTGCTGCTGCTGCTGCTGCTGCTGCTGCTGGTGCTGCAGCTATAAAATCCGCACGGATATCCGTTGGCCGGCAGGAAGAAATCAACATTTGAACACCGTTGGCTATTGCAGCGTTTTACGGATGTTGATAACCTGCATTGGCATTGGCTATAGCTATATAGTAGAGTTGATCTTGCTGCTGCTGTTGTTGTTATTGTTATTGTTGCTGTTGTTGCTGTTGTTGTCATTCTGTCAGCAACAACAAAAGCTAAACTGCTGACGGCCGTTTTTAGCGATCTTTTTTTTTGTATAGATTAACTAACGGTTTTCTTTTATAATGTACAAATCAATTTATTATAAATATTCGATAGGTTTATTTTTTTTATTTTTTATATGTATTTTTAATATAGTTACACTCTTGAAATGATTTGTCATCTGCTTATAATAATTATTTTTAGTTTTATTAGGAGTAGCTCGCGCTTAGTTTGATAGCTGAATAAAATACGTCGAATTTTAAAGAAGTTTATTTTTTTTTTGATAGCACTTAATATTAAAGATATTTATTATGTGCTTAAAACTAGGAGCAATAGGCAGTTATGGAAAATGAAATCAGCAAATATTTGCAATAATATTTCAATTTGTGTTTGATTTTCATTTAAACAGAAATTGTTAGGAGCTGCTGAAGTATTTTTTGTTTTTTTTCTTTTTTCTTTATTATTATTATAATTATTACACTTTGTACATAGCATTTATTTAGTTTAATTTGTTGCTTTAAGTAGCTATTTAATATTGGTAAAGTAATTAACTGTAATTGCCGTATTGTTGACACCAATCCCAACTGAGAACTTCCCAGTGTGGCTTATATGCATTTCTTGGCCATAATCTTGCTCATTGCCTTATAATTTCACTATGAATTGTCTCTGTATCTGTAGCTGTATCTGTAGCTGTAGCCGTATGTGTATCTGTATCTGTATCTGTATCTGTCTTAATGCCTGAACATAATCATCATCTCAGCCTGTACACATGTGCCTCGAGCTTGTTGCTGTTGTTGTAGCTTTTCCGCAGCTTTAATTCACTTTGCATTTGCTGCTGTCACAATTTGCATTAATTGCATTTAAGTATGCAGTTATCATTGATTTAGCACCGATATACATAAAATTACACTATATATAGTCCACATATGTGTGTTACAGCTTCTGGGCACGTCGGAAAGTTATACCATTTATTATTATTATTATTATTATTATTTTACGACTTTTGCATTAAATATATTTATTTTTTTTCATTTTTGTGTCATAATTTGTGAGTGGTAGGAAATGGTTTGATTATTTTTTTTTTTAAGTTTATTGGAACTTTGTAGGAATGTGGAATTTGCTGTCAGAAAATGTTGCCAGATTTATAGCAACTTCATTTTTTTTTTTTACTTTTTGTAAATTACGTAGAAATTTGAAGTTTAAGCTTGCACATTTTTTTTTTTTATTTTTTTTTTAAATTTATTAATGAACTTTTTTCTTTTTTCGACACTTGCAAATAATAATCCTTGAGCCACGCCCCCACAAAACACTTGGTATGCGCATTTAGCGGTACATTTTAATATACATATATGTGTAGTACCGTTATATTTTGTTACGTGTTACGAGAGCGCGCGCACATCGCGTTACGTTGCGTAGCGTTACGTTATAGGGCCTTACGTAGCTTTGCTGGTCGTTCGTCTGGGGGCTTTTTGTACTGTTGTTGCTGTTGTTGTTGTTATTACTGTTTTGTGTGTGTGTGTGTGTGTATGGTGCTGGTGCTGCGACCGACAAGCGACAACACGACCAATAGCTTTGAGACCGTCTCACGGACTGATGATAGGCGGCTAGCGAGCAGCTTCACAGTCAGAGTCAGCGTCAGAGTCACAGAGGCAGAGGCAACAGCTAGCAGCTAACAGCAAGCAGCGCCAGCCAGACTCACAGTCAGAGTCAGAGTCAGAGTCGAAGCGTCAGAGGCTCCAGCAGTGCAAAAGCGTTTTCGATTTCCTAATAATAAACGCAAAATAGCAGCGACGTCTTCTGTCTATGTATGGGTGCTCTGAATGAATACAAAACGAGCCAAACAGACGAGTGGAAGACGATGAGTTCCACAAAAAAAATAAAAAACAACTGAGCAGAGCAGAGCTGAGGTGAGCAGCTCAGCAGCGGCGCAGCAGCAGCGCAACAGCAGCAGCAGCGTCGCATAGAGCTGAGCATTTTGAGGAAGTCCAGAGACGATGCAATAAATCGAAGCTAATACACTTCTTTCTTAATGTGGAGCACACACCACAGATCGCAGCGATCCACAAAACTCACACACACACACACAAGCACGCACACACGAATAGAGCAAGCTTGACTTCGACTTGACTTCGGCTTCGGCTTCGGCTGTGCTGCCTAGACAAGTTTAGCGGCAGCGGCAGACAAACAACAAACGGTAAATGAGGCAGTCGTTGCTTGTTGTGTGCATCCTGCACAGCTGCGAACTATGAGCTGTGCTGCCGCCGACTGCTTTTTTTACTCAATGAAAATTTGTGCAGTCACCGTCGCAGTCGACGCTGAACAGCATTCCAATTGCATCCGAAACTGGGTGGAGATCTTCCGCCCCAGCACGAGGCGCGAGTCACAAGCGCTCGCTCGCTCGTTCGTTTCGTCAAACGAAACACGAAGCAACAGCCGAAGCCTCACATATATTCCACACTTGCGTTCCACACGTACAATACAATGATACAACAACAAAACAAAAGTGAGCGCGAGTCTAGCAGCAGTCGCAGTGTGCAGCTCACCGCGATAACAACAATGGTAGTGGTATCGAAGTGCGGCTGCCAAGCTGCTTCTAATGCTGCTGCTGACCAAGAAGAGTCCGCTGCTCGTAATTAAGCGGCAGCTTTAAGATAAGTCTTAACTGACTGACATGAGGAGAATGGAAAGTTCAACAACTATGTCTTTCACTCGGCCAACACAGTTGCCGCTGCTGCTGATGGCGATTAACATACGATACTCACACACATGTGTGTGTGTGTTGGTGTGTTGTGTGTGTGTGTGTGTGTGTGTTGTGCTTAAATGGGAGAAGGGTTTTGTGTCCTACTTCTATGTCCATGTTCAAGTCCATGTCATGTGCCTTCTTTCAAATCACTTCATGTCTACAATTGCTGTTGCTGTTGCTGTTGCTGTTACCGTTTTCTTCTTCTTCTTCTTGTTCATCTTGAGCCACTGCTTCTTCTTCTGCTGCTGCTGCTGCTGCTGCACGAAATCGATCAAATCAAAAATGACTTTGTGAAGTGACTAACTGCCTAACTGCCAGCTGCCTTTAGCCTGCTGCCTGCTGCCAGTTTGTTGCCTGTTGCATGCAACATGCTGTCTAACAGTAGCGGTCGTCTCTCTGATTTCGGCTTGCCGCTTGTTATACCCTGCACAACATCAAATGAGCATCTTGAACATGTCACATCTTTGACCCAATAACTTGAACTGAATTCGTAATCTGCAAAATAATTTGAATGAATTCGTCAAAAAAAGTTTCGATTTCTGTGGTAATTTTAATACGTCAAATTGATAAAATTCCTTTCATTCTATGGCAAGAAATAAAATTTTTTAAATTATATTCTCATTGTTCCTTAAATTATATGCTCAAAAAGTTTCTTGAAAATCGAATTAAATGTTTTTATGATTAATCAATCAAAGATAGAGAATTACGCGATACTAATATAAAAGTAATTAAGATGTGCAGGGTATTTCAAAGTCTAGCACTCATTGAGTATCTGGGGCATGTTTAGATTTTTGAATGAGTTGAGGAGTCCAATGTGGCAAGTCCATGGCTGAGGCCGTTGCAAATACAACACTTCAAAATGAAAGCACATTCCCTTGTAGAAATTGTACCGTTACGCGATGAAGGCTAACAACAGGTACTCGCTGCCTGCAACTAGCAGCGTCAGCTCGGATCGCTTGTCCATTTTGGTTTTTTATTTTATTTATTTTTTTTTATGGGCAAGCCGCCAAAAATATACACTGACTGACAGACAGAGAGAGAGAGAGAGAGAGAGAGAGAGAGAGAGAGAGATAGAGAGAGAGAGCGAGAGAGAGAGAGAGAGATTCGGATCGCATCGCATCTCGTCCTCCAGCATCTGACATCCAAGATTCAACATTCAACATCATCCGACACTTGGCAGTTTATGGCACAGATTTGCAAATCGCTGTTCCTCTATTATTGTAGCTGTTTGTTGTGGTTGTTAGTGTGGCAGCAACTGTTGCTGCCACTGCTGCCACTGCTGCTGCTGCTGCTGCTGTTGTTATTGTTGCTGATGATCTCTCGGGCAGCTTTCTTGGCCGCGTGCCAAGCCGTCCTCTTATTTATTTGAGTCAATGAGTTCACAACTATTTTTTGCTTTTCTATCTCATTTTTTTGTTATGTTTTATTTTTTATTTTTTAAATTTTAACTTAATGGCTTTTTGTTGGGGGATCTGTGTGTAGTTGTTTGTGTGGCATGTTGTTGCATGTGGCAAGGAAGCGTCTAGTTGTCTGCTGCACTGATTGATGGCCCGATAATGCTTAAGTGGCAAGATGCTGATATGTGCAATGAGTTGCCTGCCCCAAACTCCAAAGATTCATCGCACGACTCTTAATGAGTTGTGCCAGCCTGAAGACAATCCTATAATTAATTTTTGGTTTTTCATATATGCTTTTTTTAACAACTTTCCTTCAGTCAGTGCCAGTTATCGATATCGATATTATTGTGGAAAATACATTTTTGGAAAATACATTTATGAAAAATTAAAATTAGAATTAATTTCAAATATAATAACAATTTACGTAAATTAAAATATTTGTAATTTTTATCTAAATATTGTTTTCTATTTAAAGAATTTATCCTGTTTCTGAATCGTTTTTACATTCAGAATTTAAAGTAGTCGATTAAAACATTTTCTTTTAGTTTCGATAGATAAAAACAGCATTTTAATTATTGTGCATTAACGATTTGTAAAAAGCGTTTTTCTGACAAATAGTCGATAATTAAAAAGATTTACTCAGTAGCGCTCCAACTTCCCAATTCATCAACCTTTCTATTTTTGCATACGATCTCAAGATCGAGGTCATGACAATATAAATCATGCCTAGCCATGCTAAAAAAATTTCCGGAATTGCCATTAAAATCGCATAAAGCTAAACACAGAAAAAAACATATAAAACAAAAAAGTTAAATATACAAAAATGTATTTGCAATATTTAAATACGCATAAAAATGAACATAAACGAGACGCCCAAAAACATATTATTATTATTATTACTACTGTTAACGATCCCATTCCAAATTATACAATTCAATACTAATAGCCAGGCAAAAATAAAAAAACTAAAAACGATTAGTTTACGGCTAAAGCCTTTTACTAAACGATTTCAACAACAAGATTAATAATAACAAACATGCAAATAAACAATTTAATCAATTTATGCGCAAAATAGAAAATAAAACGGAGACAAAAACAATAACAACTGCAGCGATGGCCGGCAACAAGAACAACAACAACAACAACGACAACGACAACGTTTAGGAGCTTTAACACCTCTCTCTCTCTCCTTCTCTCTCTCTGTGTCTCTCTCTCTCTCTCTCTCTGTCTCACACCCCTCAACGGCAGCTGCTGCACATAATTGGCTCACAAACTTAAGAAGCAAAAACAAAGAGCAAAACATGAAGCGAAGCAAACAAAAAACATATAATAAAAAGCTCGTAAAGTTTTGTTGGAAGACCCGCCCGCCAGTTGTTGTTGTTGTTGTTGTTGCTTGTTGCTTGTTATTTAAACGTTTTCAAATCGCGCAGCGAATGAAAACGAAAGAAAAAATGAAATACATCGAAAGTAAGCATATGTATATGTATATGTGTGTGTGTGTGTGTGTATATGTTAGTATGTACATAACGCAGAGCCCACAAAACGATGCCCGACGCGATGTTGTCGACGTATCAGCGAAGCGCGCCTCAGTCACTTTGCATGGGTGGCGCATGCAAAGGGGGCCTGGGTATGGAGGGGGGCAGAGGGTAGAAACAGACAGAGAGCAATGAGTTGGAATTGAAATGCGCGAACTTGTCGCGGTCTCGAAGCGAGTGCGAGTCTGATTGCCCACAATCAAGCAATAATATACCACACACAAACACACACACACACACACACACTTAAGCAATCATCATATGCCAAAACATTGCGATGTTGTCGTCTCAGTTACATTACAGTCAGCCTGCTGTCAGAGCCCCCCTCAAGCTATTTTTAACAGAATCTATGATGTTGTTGCTGGTGTTATGTATGTATGTGTGCAATGCATATAAATGTAAATTGAGTGTTTTACAGCACAAACAATTAACAGAGGGTGCTTAACACTTAAAATGGAGATTATGTTAAGAATATGTTAATGCAAGTGGCAAAAATCTAAAATCAGCTATATTTTCTTATTTACCAGTTTTAAACATATATAACATATATACACTTGCTAGTGCTTTTGTTTTGTTTTTTTTTTTTTGTAGTGTTGTCGTTTGGTTTTTGTTATTGTTATTAGCTCGTGCGCATTTACAGTTTAATTTATATATGTATTTATGTACAGCCGGTGTCTGTTACCGTGTGTGTGTGTAAATGTATGTGTGTGTGTGTGTGTGCTATCCTATACATAAGCAACAAAACATTCTACAATTGGCTCATTTAGCGGTCGCTGTCAGAGCTGGCCACACACACAGACACACACACTCTCTCAAAGAGAACATTTGTTGTTGTTGTTGTTGTTATTGTTGTCGTCGTCGTGTTGTCGTCGTTCGTTTCTAATTATACGATAGGTGCGCTACGAGCCATGAAACGTGCGGGGTTTGACCTTCTCTAAAAACGTTTAGGAGCTGCCCAACTCTTTGAGCCTCACTCTGAGCGTTTCACCGTGTGAGTGTGAGTTTAAGCCAGAGTCTGAGTCTGTGTGTGTGTGTGTGAATTGCAGTCTTGCATTTTGCCTCTTAGCCATGGCGTCTTAAAATAGGTTTTTCGGAGCAGATTATTAAATATTAGTTGCTTCTGAGGCAGCAGCTGTTATTAACCTCAGCGTTGAGTTCATCCTTATACACTAAGAAAATAATACTGGTCCACATTTCAGAAGCGTTTTCTGATTCGAATTTCCAGCAAAAATCTTCTTTTTTTAAATAAATATAAATCCTGATTCAAATTAAAATTAGAAATGCTCTTGAATCAAGTAGCAAATACACATTACAAAGATTAACACATTTCAAGTTTGTAAATAATTTAAAGACTTCTACTTGATTTGAGCATTAAACTCTGCCTTTGTGTTTTCTGAGTGTACTCTTAATTATTGCTATTAGTCAAATACATTTAAGCGCTGATCAAGCTTTTAATATTCTTGGGCGTGTTCAATTTATTAACTTGGCTAATATAGCCATGGATTTGTCATTGAGTTCGCTCTTCCCACTCTTTCAGTGGCCAACACTATAATGCTGTGATATTAAGTGTAATCTATTATTAATTTACTGCTTTTAAGTACAGTAACAATCGAATTGATCTTATTTAATTGCAAGTTACAAGTAACTAGTTTATTGCCGCGTTAAAGTGTGGGCAGTTTGTCTGGGCAACTTTATTGATAGATTCGAATGATTTCCATAATTTAGATATTTATTAGCTGGACCATTATAAATAAATGTAATCTAAGAAATCAGTCTATGCAGCTGAAAATAATTTTAAAGCTTTAAGCCTTGTTATTGGCATGAATCTTTCAATGAAATTAACTGAAGCTCTTTGGACATCTGCCCCGATCTGTTGATCTGCCCTCGACTGGAGTTTATTTCGGTTTGTTTTCTTCACTACTTTTTTTTATATAATTTTTATCTATTATTGTAGATATTTCGAGTAACCATAACAAGTAATCTGATATACTATTTGTCTAACATGGTTGGCATTAAGCTCTCGCAACATTTCCGCATTTGAAATGATTTTTAATTATTATTATTTTTCAAGACGCCCACACATCGAAGACTACATCCAACATCCAAGTGGATGTGCTCTTTCTTTGCTCACAGCTCAAATGTCAGGCTTATATTGAGCCACACAGCCTTATCAAGTGGATTTCGAATCTCTGTCTGTCTATTTCTGTGTGTGTGTGTTGCTGTGTGTGTGTGTGTGTGTGTGTGTGTGTGTTTGTTCATCTTTATGTGGGTGCTTAAGCTCCATTGATGACACGTCACTTCTGGCATAGACATCTTCGTCAAAAGTGTTAAGACGAGTGAGAAAACCGAAACTGAAGCCAAACTTAAACTAAACACGAAGTGCTTTAGGCTTAGAGAGTGCTCGACTGGGAGATGCCCTGTAGTCATATTTTGATATGGATATATAGAAATATCCAAAGATCTGAGCCTCTTCTGCTTTTAGAGAAAATGTATGATAAACTTAAGTTCTGTTAGCATTAAAATTTATTTTGTATTTTGACCTAGAGTATATTTAAACACATATTCATTTATAATCTAAAAAAATAATATTGATAATTTTTAAGCCCCTAGTTCTACTTACCAAGAATGAGGGGACGAATGGGCGAATTTCAAAAGGGGGGAATTGTAATTTGTTTATAAATTACAATTATACCTGTATGATATTTCCAGGAAATCGGCTTGAATTATGCTACGTTTTATCAAAGGCTACAGGGTATGAGCAGGTCTGCCTCGTCTAACGAAAACAACAAAAAGTGTCAATAAAATGTCATGGAAAGCCACTTAGTCCAATGTGTGAGTGTGTGTGAGAATGTGTGTGTATGTGTGTGTGTGTGTGAATGTGTGTGAGTATGTGTGAGTGTGTGTGTGAATGTGTGTGAATGTGTGTGAGTGTGTGTGAATATGTGTGAGTGTGTGTGAGTGTGTGTGAGTGTGTGTGGATCTAAACTCGCAGAGTTGGAGCCTCACCCAAGACCCGCAAGCACTTTAAACTTTGGCCACATCCGTTGGAGGGGTGTTGGAACGCTGCTTGAGGGGAGGTTCCCCCCCATCGCCCCACCCCGCTCCCCGCCTACCCACTATATCTGTGACTATTTGTCAAAATATTAGCTTCTATGGTTTTGGTATTTCGCCAGTTTTGTTGTGGTTCTCTGTTTCTATGTTGTGGTTATTTTTTTAATTTTTTTTTTGTTTTTTTTTGCACAATTATTGCTTTGATTTAAATCAGTCTAGTGACCCAAAAGTTCAGGCTACGGAAATTGCAAATTTAATAATTGAGTAGACGCGAAGTGAAGTAAACTAAAGTCGAAGTCAAGTAAAATCACGTCGAGTAAAGTAAACCAATCCAAGGGGGCTTATTAATGCGATAACCTTGGCTGATTTAATTTCTTGTTCGCGAGCTGTGTGATTATCCCAACATCAGCAACAACAACAACAACAACAACAATAACAAAAGCAGTAACAACATTAATAACAATAACAACAATAATAAATACAGCAGCAGCAGGAAAAATCAAAAAACTTGCACAATTTCGACACTAAACGACGATCTTTGAGTTGTTGTTTTTGTCTTTTGTTGTTGTTGCTGCCACTTTTTGTGGGTTAGTCGCTTGTTTTAAGTTTGTTGTTGTTGTTGTTGTTGTTGTTGCTATTGTTGCAGTTCAGTCTTGCCTCTGGCTGCCAGTTAGCGGCATATTTAATTAAGAGATTGAGGCACAAATAGTGTTGAACAATGGTACAAGCTGTTGGCAGCACGAGTCAGCTGCAGTCAACTACACTGCAAGAAACCCAGATATGCCCTTGAATTTGGCGTACATTGCACCTTCAGCAAGTGCATTGCAAAAAGCGTTTAGCTCACATTTTTTTAAAAGCCATGATTACTCCAAACTACAAGCTGCACTTTTTATAACTTTTAATTTCAGTATTTAAAAAGTTGTTGAAAACATTTTTGGTGGGTCAAAGGGCGATGTCAATTTTAGTGCGATTTTCTAACGTTTACAAAACTAATTTTTGCTCGAATATTTATTACACTTATCATTAGGTTGTCTGCACTCCTTAAATTCCATTTGCCGCAATTCTCTGGCAACCAGCAACCAGAAGAAATTGTTGTTCTTAGTATAGATTTTCCAAGATGACAATCTTAACTGGAACTTGGACTTGAGTCCATTTCTTGGAACTGGAAGTGGACTTTGTATACGGTATCCTTTGATACCGTATCATCTATCTGAGCACACACACATAGAATGTCAGGTTCGAAAGGATTTTTAAGTGCAAGTCTCCTCAGCGTTACTCAACACTATGTATACCTGTGACTGCAATGAGATTGTTGCTACAAATACTTAAATCAGACATAGCATTAGCTTTTCGTATATTCTTTGACGATTTCAAAGAAGTCGTTTTACTGGATCTATTTCCAGAAATGTGATAGTTAAATCATTAACATAAAATTCGTATTAATTGTAATAATTATCTAGAATATATATATGGCTTATGAGGTCGAACAAGTTTCCAATCAGCTTTTGCCTGTTCTGCACCCTTTTCCCATCTTAACTGACTTTAATTCATAACTACATATGTATTCCATAATTTGCATACACTTGCATAAAAAATAGTAGTCAGGGGATTTAGTGTTATAAATAATATATAGAAATCAATTCCCAAACAAACTAGAAAAAAGATATACATCACAAAATTCGTATAACACATATATAGAAATACGAATAGTTCAAAATCGGAGAAGATGTCGCTGACCTGTGAGCATTGCTCACGGATAGCCATCTACAGGATATCGTACAAGTTGTGGGTGCCAGATGTGAAGAGCCTGATGCCACGTGCCGCACAAAAAGCCAACGAGTTGAATGTTAGCGGCTACATGTCAATTATGCAATGTGGCAACGCTGTCAGTGGAGAGTTTGAGGGCACCCTGGAGAAGCTCAACCTGATGATGGCCTGGCTGGAGCAGGAAATACCCGAGGATTGCGATGTGCCACAGTTTGGAGCGGAGCAGCTGCAACTGAAGCCGGGCTACGATCAATTCTTCTGCTGTTGAAAGCAAGTTGAATAATATTGTGATTTTAAAGTTGGCTTGTTCGATTACAAGTTTGCAAGTGCCACCAAATTTGTTTCGAGTGCATTTCTTGTAGCGTCGCCTCATAAACAATAACAATCAGCCGGCGAACAATATTGAACAATGGATCAGTCGAACTGCTGCTGACTCTGGCTGACTTTTCAAAGTCAAAAACGCGATTGTATCATCAGTTTTTAGTATTTTCTTGTATACCCTGTAGCCATTCAAAATGCCTGCGAAGCGTTTTAGCAAGTGTATGTATTAGGTAGAAGAAGATCAGTCTTATTTGTTGAGTTATCAGATTGTCTATCCAATCTCAGAAACTATAAGAGTACAAGAACTGAAACTTGGAATATAGACTTGTGATTTCAGTGCTTTTTCAATCGATAACTCGTATTTATAACTAACGATATGTATCGATTTTTAATTCACATTTTATTGCGCAAATCTTTAAGGATCTATAAGCAAGAGGTGGCATATGTATATATACTTGTTGTCGGCATTAACGGACGATCCCTCAAACTGAAAGTGTTTAAGAGCTGAAATTTTGAATGTAGACTGGTGATTTGTTTACCTTTTCTGTCGATAACTTTCAAATATAAAATATCGATAAGTATATAAGTAAACTGATTAGGGATAGGAAGTGAAGTTCCTCTCGAAACTCCTATTCTCAGAGTAATTTCTTGAATTTTGTTATATTCCAACCACAAAAAATGACAAATCAGGAAATAGCAAAAAAACAGCTTTTTATGTATATTTGGCATGAATGAATATAGGGTATTTCCCAGTCGCTGCAATGTTCAACTGGAGCCATCTAACTTGTGTCTTTTAGCTTGTTGGGGACGCGGGTGGTTGACTGTGACTGTGATTTCTGTTTGGCCAAAGTTTGCAGATAAAATAGTCGCGCTGCCAAACAATGAGGCACAAAAAAAAAAGAATAGCTGCTGCTGCTGCTGCTGCTGCTGTCGTCTCGAAACAATCGAATCAATTCATTTTTCTAGGGCGTACTGTGCCACTTGAACGTTGAACTGCAGACGCCCCAATGCTGACTACTGTGAAGGCGACCGACCCACCGACAGACAGACAGGCAGACAGACAGACCGATCTTAACTCAACTCAACTCCCCAAAACCGTTGCCATTGTTATTGTTATTGTTGTTATGAGGCAGCAGCAGCAGCAGCGGCAGCAGCACTTGGTCTTGATCGTGCCACAGCACTAGTCATTTTTATTATTTTCAATGATTTTTTGTTTTTGTATTTTGATGGCGCTACTTTGTGAATTTCGCAACACTCACCCTCGGAAAACTCAAGCTGTGTGTGTTGCCTGATTTATGTGCTTTATTTCGAATGGGAGCAAAAGCGTTCTTAAATGTGCCTCGCGCAGGCAGCAGGCAGCAGATATCAACAGGATTACGACGTAACATTTAACTGGCAATGGCAATTCAATTAGACCTAAATGCTGTCAACAGCCGGGCCAGGCTAACAATAACAGCTGTGAAATAGACAGCCAACAAGAGCCAACGTATCGCTTGGTCTCTTGTTGTTGTTATTATTGTTGCTGTTGTTGCTGTCTCGCGTGTTGCATAATATTTTATGCATGCAGAGCGCCGCTTGCATACTATATTGGTTGCAACATGCTTGCTGCCGCCACTGCTGCTGCTGCTGATGCTGATGATGATGCATAGCCTCCAGAATTGCCAGCCCCTCCCTGAAAATACAAAAAAAAACAGACAGACAGACAGTCCTGGCAACGACGACGACGACGACGACGACGACGCCACAAGACGTCCAGCTGTGAGCGCACTCGTATCGCATCGTCTCGTCTCGTCTCGTCTCTCGTCTCGCGTCGCGTCGCGTCTCTTCGTCGACTGTCGGCTCGGCTCGGCTCGGCTCTCGCTAAGTGTGTCGAATATTCAAGTGAAAATTTATAGCAGTCACTCAGCAAGCGCGCAGAGTGCGCGAGTGCGGCGCTTGTCTCCACTATTGACATTGTGTTGGTGTCATGTCACATGTATATGAGGCTGCTGCATGTGTGTGTGTGTGTGTGTGTGTGTTGTGCACTCGACGAACTCATACCGACTCACAACTCACGCTGCCAAATGTAAATTGTGTGATTTTGCATGTGGTGATTTTATTTTTTCTTTTTTTTTTCTTCTTTTTTTCTAGGTGGGTTGCTCGCCGCTTGCTGCCTTTCGAGTGGTATTCCACTCGTATTTGATTAGAGACTTGGCTGGCTGCTGAGCCAAAAACTTGTCGTTACAGTTGTTCTCATTGCTGTTGTTGCTGTTGTTGCTGTTGTTGTGGCTCTTTAAGTCGAACAATTACATTTTAAGCGTAGCACAACCTTGGATACCGTTATATTTCTTGCAGTTGTTGGGCGTGTGTGCACGTTGTTGTCTAGTGGGCAACAAAACAACACAGCAAACATATTTCACTTCAAGTACCTCAAGAACAACAGACGGCTATCAAATGTTAGCGGCAATATTTCAAATGACTCATAAATATAAAAATACCTAAAACTTGATATTGATTTTTATTTCTTTAGTACAATAAAATATAAATATAATTTTAATTACTTTAAAAAAAAGGTAAATTTCAAGCTAAATTGCAATATTTCAAAAGCTTTTGGTTAAGATTAGCTTGAATGATTTCAGATGGAAAAAGCTGAGGTGTTCATAATTATTTTATTATTTATATGTTGCTAAAGATTTCGTCAGTAATATTTGGTATTTAAAGGATTAGCTGCATTAATTCTGAACAGAAGTCGATCAGTTCTAAGTGGTGTGGAAAATGTTCATTGGGTTTGATGGCAAAGCACACCGCTGGGCTAAACACGATTCAGCAATCTGCGAAACGTCTCGTTGCCTTCGACGTCTTTGGCAACCGTCGAAACAGATCGGCCAGGCAGACCAGGCTAAAGCAACAGTCAAGACAGGCAGGCAGGCAGACAGACAGACAGACAGTCGATAGACATTCAGACAGTCGGATTGTCGGATAGTCGAATAGTCGAAGAGTCAGACGGGGCCGAGTTAAAAGCGAGTCGACCACACCCGCACACTTCATTATTTTTATGTCGCCTGTGGTGGTACGATTTAAACGACAACGACGACGACGACGACGACGACGACGACGACGACGATGGCTGGGCAACAATCAGAAGGCAACAGGCATTGGGGATTGCGGATTGGGGAATGGGTTCGAGACCGAAGACCGTGGCACGACATTCACTGGTGGCGGCGGCGTCTGAGCCGTTAGAGAGAAGCCCAAAAGCAAACTCAAGAAATTAGACGCATTCGACGTTTTGGAGCGAGCGACAAATCAAAGAGTAGCCACAGACCCAGACTTAGACTCAGATTTAGACTATGACTCTGCCTCTGACTCTGACTCTGTGTCTGGCACGGGCTCTAGCTCTACACTGAACAAAATATAATATAAAATGTTTATGAGCAAATCGGCCATGTCATTATATTAACTATAATTTGTATTATAGATTTGTATATACAATTTCCAAATCAAATTTAAATTTAAATATTTCGAAAGTCTACAAAATAGGTAAATACTGTTAAAATGAATTTATTTTGTAATTTTCTGGAAAATTCTTGAAGAGAACTCATTAGAAATAGACATTATTTGCATTTACAATTTTTTTTATATTTATTATGTAAATTTTTCAAATAATTCTTTAAGAAAGAGAGTCTAGAAATATTTGTAGATCGACTTTAAATGCATTTATATTTCTTAAAAATGTTTCATAAAGATATAAAATAATTTTGATGAGTAAAAACAAGTTGTTTTTTTTTAATCTCAATCAAGGAAAACATTTGATATTATTTTGCATAAAAACGAAAACAAAAATCGTATTGTAATTTCAAAACATTCATTTTCCGTTGTCTAAGTGCAGCTCCAGCTTTGGCTTTGTAAATTGGGTATTGGGGCACGGGTTTGGGCCGCCTTGCACATCTCATGTTGATGCTACAATTGCCGGTTGTACGTTTGGTTTCATTTGGGTTTTGGCTTTGGGTTTTTGGGGATCGTGCGCCAGCGCAAATGTGCCTAGTGGGGTTTGGAAATTTGTAGCGCCCGACAGGAAAAAAAGAAGAAAAAAAGAAGGCAGCTGCAACTGCAACTGCAACAAAAACAACAATTATCTACAATTACAACAACGGCAGTCAGCCAAAAAGTCGTTACTGCGGCTGTCCAAAGAGCTGTTGTTGTTAGATTATATATATATATGTATGTGTACGTATATATAGCACATATATATATATATTATATATATATATATTTATATTATAGTACGCCTTCTAATGCGCTCGCTGCTCTCCGACTTCAATGTAATTTATCTTGATGTTTAAATCAATAATACGTATAACGCCATCCATCGAAAGCTGTTTTTTTTTGTTTTTTTTTTGCTTATTTTTTGCAGCATACAACATACACACATACAAAGACACATTGATATTTATATAATTTAATAGATGTTGTCAGTGTTGCTGTTGTTGTTGTTAACTATTATTGAAAATTTCAATATGCTGCCTGCTTGCGGAGTTTATTAAGGCACGAACAGCATTTTGACGACGAGTACGCTTTCATAATTATTGCTATAGGCTTGTGATCTGGTTTCGTTCTGTTTTCTGTTAGCTGTATCTGTGTCTGCATTTGTCTATATCTATATCTGTGCATCGCGGTGTATCTGTGGCATGTCGACGCAACGTCGCGATTCGGGGCTCTGGCGTCTACGCCTATTCGTCTGCCATTACGATAGGTTTTTTATGCCTTAGATATGGTTCTATTGTTCGAAGAGCTGCCGGGGTTTCTGTATTTAGTAGTGGGCGAAATTGTTTCGTAATTGTGAAATATGTTGTCATGTGGCTAAGTTATTGTCGTCGCTCGTTTAGATGCGACAAATGTGGCACAGTTTGCTTTCGGCTCGTGATTCTTAAAGAGTTGCATTGTTAA
This sequence comes from Drosophila anomalipes, assembly GCA_035041615.1. Lineage (NCBI taxonomy): Eukaryota > Metazoa > Arthropoda > Insecta > Diptera > Drosophilidae > Drosophila > Drosophila anomalipes. The sequence goes on along the minus strand of JAWNKZ010000074.1, from coordinate 5,311,487 downwards.
TTGAAAATCGCTGATGTAGAACAGTGCAGTAAATATGCAAATCACAACTTACACAACTCTACGAAATGCTTGATGCCCTGAAGCGAGTGTACTTTTTACTCCAAAAAGAAAATAAGCAATTTTTGATTTCATATAAAGTTTGCAAAATTGGAGAGAGAATTTGCAAGCTTATGAATCTCTGAACATAGTTTTTAATCACTTTGTGTCTCCACTTTAGTAGATTTCATAAAAAGCGCCATAAATGTGTGACTAACACTAATAGTGCTACTGTTTAGCCATCATTAGCGATGCCAGAGCTGATATAGCTCTGTCAAGCGATTTCCGACACTGTTTAAGAGCCTCCACTTTAGGAAAGTTGCTCGATTACATTATTATTATGTTAATTGATCAGTAACGCAGCTATGAGCATTCTTGTTAAGTAGCTTGTGGTTATTGTAAAAGTCTCCAGTTTTGTAGAGTTCATAAACAGTGCCCATATATGCGTGACTAACACTAATAGTGCCACGACTGTCTTGCCATCATTAGCGCGGCCAGAGCTATTGAGCCACCAGCACCACCATCACCACCACCACCACCACCACCACCACCACCACCGTCACCGCTACCACAGCCATTGCCGCTGGCGCACCACTGTGCGTATGAGTGCTGTTTTGCTTGCTGGCTTGTTATATTCGTATCTGCGACTGGCTCGTTGCGCATACGCCGTGCACGCCACACGCCGGCCAGCAGCGCTCGTATTTCTGGCTATAAAAAAACAAAAATCGAAAAATACAAAAAAAAAAAAACAGAAGAAACAAAAAAACACAGCCGAATGGGCAACCAACACATTCACAACGACACCGGCACGTTTTAGTGCCCATTAACGAGCAATTGCAATTTAAACTGGATCGCTCAGTTAGCAATTTGGAGCGTTGCTTTTATGCAACAGCGCTGTTGCCGTCGCTGTCGCTGTCGTCGTCGTCGTCGTCGTCGTCGTCGTTGTCGCTGTTGCAGTTGCAGTTGCAGTCGCAGTTTGTGGTATTTTGGACAAATGTAGATTTTTGTTGCTGCTGTTGTTGTTTTTGTCGAACGATGGCGATGGCGATGGCGATGGCGACTTGACTTGAGTTGAGCTGAGCTGAGCTGAGCTGAGTTGAGTGGCCTGTGGGCCACCGAGCAGATTCGATGGGGACGGCCTCAGCAGCAACGTCCGCCCCGACAACGCCACACGTACGCGCCAAGGCGTGCATAGATTGTTGCTAGCGTTTGCTATACCCTGTAATTGTTACAGATGTCTACGCAGGGTATCACCACGTCGCAAATGTATGTAACAGGCAGTAGGCGGCATCTCTGAAATGATTTCAGATAAATATTGTAGCTATGAGCAGCAGATATACATATATATATACATATATGTATATGTCTGTTGGCTCAATCTCTCCCGGCAGCCAAATCCCTCCTGAACTCGACATAAAAACATACAAAACTGGCGCCAGCCAAAGATGTCTTTAGAAAGATGCGTCAAATGCAGATTTGAGTTTAATATCAGCTTTTGTTTTCGATACTCTAAGCCAGATCCACAAATATCGATAAATGGTGTCCCATATGAGGGACAATTAATTTTATGAGCATTGTGCAGTTTTGCATACTCAGATCAAGAAAATTCCAGTTTTCGGAATAACTATTCCTCGACATTAGAAAGCAACCCAATTAATTTTATTTGATTTGAGCCATGACCTTGAAATGTGATGAATTCACACTTTAGAATGTTATAGAATGTGTTAAGATTCTTGGAAGGTCGAACAATAAGCACAGACAGCATTTAAATATTATATTTCAATATACATATACCTATAAATTATAAGGAATATGAGTTATGTTATTTGTATATAAAGGGTATCTCCTTGCTGGGCGCTCTTTAATGTGGTTTGTTATTGTTGTTATTGGTGGTGGTGGTGGTGGTGGTGGTGGTGGTGGTGGTGGTGGTGGTGGTGGTGGTCTTACAATGCATTTCATCAGGCCAGCAGCTGGCTTAGACACACTCTTGATTTTGTGGCCTCTTAGATTATACGTTACGTTTTCTGCGTTCGCTTGGACCAAGCGAAAAGATACATAGATACAGATACTTTGTGCAATGTGTGTGTGTGAGTTGTATATTTCTTTGGCTAATAGCAAAATGTTGGCTATATGGCCCTGCTTCGTTAGATATAGATAGCATTCGATTTTTGCTCAGCCGGCTGCAGTTGTTGTTACTCTTGTTGTGGTGGTTGTTGTTATTGTTGTTGTTGCTGTTGTTGTTGTTGTTGTTGGCATGCCTTCCTTGGCAGATAATCAGGCAACAGGCAAACAGCAGGCAGCTTGGGCACAGTTTGCTGCATGGCCGGATGGCAGTTTGGCTGCTGCTGCTGCTGCTGCTGCTGCGCCTAATGCAAAAATTCGATCAGCTGCATTTTGAGATCTCGACCCATATTTTGCTACACACATACAGATATATATATATACACATATATATATATATATATATATGTGTGTAGTTATATGTGGATGTTTGCTTCGCTGCTTAAACTGGTTTCGATTTGCATACACGTTGGACGCAGGAGTGCGATGAGTGTGCTTAGTCATATTGGGCGGCCATTAGAATGCCGCCACAGTTTTCTGCTGCGGCTGCCTCAGTTGCAGTTGCAACAAACTAGCAAGAACATGGCAATCAATTGCAACCGACTGCACAATACACTGAATTATATTAATGGGTGCATTAAGTTACCCAATAATTATTAAAATAGAGCCGTAAGCAGGTCGATTATGAAATGTCAGTTAAACTACAACTTTGGCTGAAATTCTTGAAAATATTTTTGGCTCCAGCTCAGTAAACTAATCTGAATTTTAACTACTTCCAATCAGCAATCTAAATTATTGTTGGCATTGTATAAGACATATCGTTAGCTAATTTAAGGCTATTTAGTAAATAATTAATTCGTTAAGAAATTAATTAACGACAGAAATCAAATTCGCTAGATTATATAAAACTTGTGATGATTTTACAAATTTCTGTTTAGTTTTTCAGAAATAAGAGAAATATTTCTGATACTTTTTCCCTACATAGATTAAAGTATTTTAAATTTTTGGGTGCTAAATTCTTTACCAACTTTTTCCATACTTTTTTACAGAAATATAAGTTTTTCAAATTATTAACAATTTTTTTGGGAAATGCGTTTCTAAAAGTTGCAAACATTTTTGGGCCCTCAATTCAAGAGCTATATTTTTTTCTGAGTGTGCATGTCTGTTTTGAATAGAAGTTTAAACTTGGCGATAAAAGTATTAACATGGACATTTATGGCAACTGCACTTTTATTGGTGCACCATAAAATAAAAACTTTATAGTATTAAGTTAGCACGGAGGCGTTTACAGTTTTTTTTTTTTTTCTTCAGCACCCCTAGTGGGCGTGTCAGAAATAAACTCAACAGTTCGGCGGACGTGGCCAAATGTGAGTATATATACCAAATATCACATCAAGTCAGTAGATATGCCACCAAAAGCACCAAATACACTGTTTTCAGGCATTGGGGGATCAGCGTATAAATAGCAGTAAAAGAATATCCATTTGGTCCCCACCTAAACTAGTTTTCCTATGTTTTTTAGAGCAGCAGACTTGCCAGCTTGCCACATTCGTTTCGTGTGTTGCTGCGGCTGCTGCTGCTGCTGCTGCTGCATTTGTTGCTGTTGCTGTTGCTGTTGCTGCTGTTGTTGCATGTTGCAATCGATTGCGAAACGAAATGTGCGACCCACTGCGACTAATCTTCACTGGCAGCAGCGCGCTGGGCAGGCACCATCAAAATACAGAAAGAAAAAAAAAAAACAAAGCCACAGCCTTAAAAAACAGTTGTTGTTGCTGGCATTGTTTCCTTGCTTGTTTGTAATTAAGCATACGTCGTGTGGCACATGGGATGCCAGCCCGAGAGTCTCGTATCCAACAGATACTTTCACAATTTGCAGTTGGTCAGCAGCAGCAGCAGCAGCAGCAGTCGCAACAAGAACAGCAACAACAACAACAACAGCAACAGCAACAGCAATAACAACAACAAACAACAACACTCGTCGTTTGCCATTGTCGACTACTTCAAATTGTAACACACTCAAATTCTAAGGTGTGCCCGAGACGGCCATTTAGATTGTGTGGAACACAAGCATTATCTGCAGCAAAACCCCACTGCCACTTCCACCCAACCCTCTGTGCCCCCCCTGCCACCTCTCAAGTCCAACTTGAGGTGTCCGCGTGTGTTGCTGCTGCCGACAGGGAAGGCCAAGAATTTGTCGGCTAATAGAGAATGGCGAGCGCACTTAATGATGCCAACTTTATACAGCCCCAATATATATATATAAATAAATAAATACATATATATATAAATATATATATATACATCTATATATATATGTGTGTGTAAATAAAATAAAAATAGAGGAATATGTTAAGTAGAAAACACACTTCCACAAGTGGAAGCGAAGTTTAACAAATTGTCGACGCTATCGGATCCAAAACTAATTCCAATTTAATGAAAAATTACCAGAAATTAATTCTTGTAAAACTTGATGTAAATATCTAATATATTATATTAAATTATTAGCTGTTTTCGATAAAACCCCAATTTACTATATGAATATGTGTACTTAGATAAGAATCACAAGTATTTTGACTAATAAATTTGAAGATCTTTTATCAATATTTTATTTATATTGATGCAAGACTCTTCAACTTGTAAGATAGAACTTTAAGTAAATTAAAATGTGAATTACTCAGCTTACTTAGTTTTTATTATGATAAGAAATTCTTCAAATTATAAGATAGCAGAAAGTAATTCTAATTCTTCTAAATAAACACAGATCAGAAAATTTGCAAAGAATTTTATTAAGGACTGTTATTGGTAGAAAGATGAGCTCTTTTTTTTCGATATTTTAATGTGCTTAAAATATGCCGAGTGAGCTAATAGTTTTCTGAGCTCATGGCACAAGTCTTGTTGGCAAACAACTTTTAATTATGATTGCCAAATAGCAAATCAATATATCACAAGTCATACTCTTACTTAATTAAGCAAATACACCCAAAAACATGCACAGGTCAGCTAAGATCAGCAGCCATTACATAATTATATTTCTATATATATATTTATATCTTCATAAAACCAAGCATTCAAATTATTGATTATTATTTATATAGTAAATAAAGAGAGGCACGTAAATGTTGCTGACTTATAATTCACACGCAATGCATAAATCGCGAATCAGCAATGATGTTGTTAACCCAACAGCAACAACAACAACAGCAACAACAACAGCAACAGCAACAACAGCAACAACAGCAACAACAACAGCAACAGTAACAAGAACTACAACCAAGACTCAACTCTGCTGTTAACTGAGGCGTATAAGCAAGCCATAAGCATTTTTCGTTTTTTATGATCGCTTCTCAATTAAACAAGCATAGCACTTGTCATCGTTGGCGTTGTTTTTGTTGCTGTTGCTGTTGTTGTTGTAATGGCTAGGCAGACTGTCGCAGACAGCATCCAGATCTGTCTGCTCTGTCTATCTCTCTGTCCCTCTCTCTCTCTCTCTCTCTCTCTCTCTCTGTCTCTCTCTCTCTGCTTCTGTCTCTGTCTATTTATCGCTGTCAATCGAATGCTGCGTTTGACGCAATTAAATTGCCACTTTTCGTTTTGTTGAGGCGATATTTAAGTGCACTGGTTTTACTTGAACCACCTTGTTGTTGTTGTTGTTGTTGTTGTTGCTGTTGTTGTTGTTGCTGCTGTTGCTGTTGCAGCTACGAGACATTGTCTATATAGTTGTACTATAGACAATCGAGCATATGATCTTGTTAATACTGGTATCTACAATTTGCCGCCTTCCTCAATTCTTATCGTCACATAATAATTTCACATTGCTAAATTCTTACTAATTAGTTAATTGCTCTACACATATAAATTTAAATATATATACACACCCATAAATAATACCGAGTATTTTATTTTTATGTGCATACTTATTGCCAATATCGTAAATCTATATTATAATCATTTCAAGTTAGGCACTCTCCGTCGAGCTTGTTACATTTATTTAGCTTTAGTTTGATGCTTTTCTTTAATTAAGTCACAGTTTCAAGTATTATATAATATATTCTAAAAAAAAAAATAAACAACTTTTTCTTTTAAACTTAATTAACGCCAGGTCTTATTCAAGGTAAACTGTATAAAGGGATTCTGTGAGGAATTAGGTATTTAAAGATTGTATATTGTTAGTAATATGATGTTAATTATAGGCCTTAATCAAAATAGATGTTCCGCAGCGTCAGCATTAAGTTTGCAGGATTAAACTTATAATTACAACGCACAGATGATTTAGAGGAAAAGCTGTGATCAAAATTAGCCAGTTATGGGACTCTTAAAAATATTCAGTATCGCACTTAAAAGGAGCATTAACATTAATGGTTTCAGGTCAGTTCGAGTTGATTAACTTAACAAGCTAGGCAGGCAACTTACCCATATCTGGTGTTACCCTTAGGCTACTTAAAAGACAAACATACACACACACACACACACACACACACACATGGGCGATTGTGCACACTTGTTACCACACAATAAAAAGGCAATAAGACAACAATGGCTGAGCAAACAACAAAAGCAGAATTTTAAAATACCGCCGGCCATTTGAAACGCAGTTAGAAATGTTTAGTGGGCGCTTTTTATGGGCGTGCAAAAATTTGCAGTCTCTTTTATGATGTTGGTAGGCTCTGGCGAAGATCGTCGACGATCGCCGACGGTGGCTCTAGACGCGATTTTAACGACTACCGAATTCTGTACAAGACAGCAAACGAGTCGACGAAGGGGGAGGGTAGTAGGGAGGTGGAAGCATTATGTTAAGGAGGAGGAGAAGTAGTTAAAGTTGTTTTGGCTCACCATGAATCATCCAACAGTTTTACACTCTGCACAAAATTCATCCTGAAAAGCTGAAATATTTTTCGAAATTCGCCTTTTGTACTATTCGAAAATTCAAATTCAAATCTTTTTTTTAGTTAAAGATTTGTGAAAATCAATGGAATTTGCATAGCGTTTTTTTCGCTCAGTGTAGTCGCAGTGCAGCATCAGCTGGCCATAAGCGTGGGTGAATCCGTTGGCTTTGTGTGAACTTTGGCTGTGGCTCTCAGCATGAAGCTGTTAAAAATTTGTGCGAAAATTAAGTTGGCCTAATGACGCCTCGCACCTTGGCAATTACATAACCATTGCCAAAGCCAAAAAACAGTGACAATTGGCCAACACGTGCGACTGCAACAAATGCAGCAGCAGCAGCAGCAACAGCAGCAGCAACAGCAGCAGCTCGATAAGAATCGTCAAAGTGAATTTTGCGTTACGTATACGACACGTGTGCGCCCATTGTTGGCAAATCGAGAGCGCTATGCATGTGTGTGTGTGTGTGTGTGTCTGTGCGTGTGTGTGTGTGTGTATGTGTAACGGACATATATCAAGCCAAAGCCCACGGATTACTCATTCATATCCGCAATTGTGCAACAGCCAGAGACCAGAGACAAAGTTTCAACTTCAGCCCGGTGTCCGAGAGATGTCTGGGATGTGGATGTGGATGTGGCTGTGGACAGCGCTATATGCTCCATACTCCATACTGCATGCTCCACGCAGCCATTAAAAAGTGAATCCAGTACCCAGCTGTCCAGCCGAAGCAGCCAAAGCGGCTTCAAAGTAAACCAATTTTTACAAAATATTAGAGCAACAAATTAATGACAGTGCAAACAGAGCAAAATAAATACACAAGCTGCACTCAACCATATCAAATAAAGACGAAGTGGGGATACTCTTGGAATAGCTATGTAAAATTAATATTATTGTTAGGCAGAAGATTCTTGGATTCTTATATCAAAAAAGGAAATAATAGTTTACAAAAAAAACTGTCTAAAAGATTACTTATTATTTTCTTAAGTAAGTTATAATGTGTTCTTTAAAAGATAATGAGATTTGAACAGAGTAATAACTTTCGCTGGGTTATCTTAGAATTTTAGAACGCACTTTAATTAGTATCTTTTCACAAAATTTATTAGGTCTTCTTAAATTCATCTGTCTATTTTGTATTTAAAATTGGTCGCGGGCAACAAAACACTTTTAATGTTTTTTATATACAGATTATGTGATTCATCAGCTATTAAAAAAATGTCGCTGCGATTGGCAAACACTTTGACAAAGTTGTAGTAACCAAAAGTGGGGTTAGAGTATAGACAGCTACGCCTGGCGACTTTCAATTAAAAAAGAAGCAAAAAAACAAGAATGACAATCTGATGTCGTCGTCGTTGCTGTTGTTGCCTGTTGTTGGTTGTTGTTGTTGGTTGTTGGTTGTTGTTGTCGTCTTACTGTTTGTCGTGGTCCAAAGAAAAGCAAAAGCTGCTGGCCTGCAATGCAGTTGCTGTCGCTGTCGCAGTTTTGCCGTTGTCGCAAAGTTAAAGCCAAGCCAAGCCAAGCCCGAAACCAAGTCCAAGTCGATATTGGAGTTGTAGTCGGAGACGGAGTCGGAGTCCGAGTCCGAGTCCGAGTTTGAGGTCCGAGCAATACAATTTACTAGCTTAGATGCTTGGCATGAATAAATAAAATAGCAAAGCACATTAACGCCCCAACTGCAGCTGCTGCTGCTGCTGCTTCGGCTGCAGCCGCTGCAGATGCAGACCAAGTCCAAAAGACCATCAAAAAAAACGACGACAACAGCAACAACAACATCAGCAAAAACTAAAGGCAGGCGAAACTTGAATCACCCCAAAAGAGTAGAAAAAAGAAGAAAAAAGAAATACCAAAAACAAACCGGACCGATAGATAGCACCGCAGCCGATCAAAATAGCAAACGTTGCGCCGACTGCAGCAGCGACGCCAACTGTGTCGGCGACGGCAACGGCGACATCACCTCTTGCGCACAATTACAAAAGGAGCAAAAGTTTGGCGGTCCGAGCATCGGGCGCGAAATGGCTTAAAGCAAATTGACGCCGCAGCCAAAGCAAGCACAACCAGCAACAAAATGCCAAGCAACAGCAGCAGCAGCAGCTGAGGAAAATACAACAACAACAGCAACAAAAACCAACTGCGAGTGGACCGCAGTCAACTTATTTTTTTCTTCTTTTTTTTTTTTGCAATCCAGTCAAGGGTGTGGTAGCGTCGCTGCCGCCGTCGCTGCCTGCAGTCGCCAGTGGTCGGCTGGTCTCGTGCACACCAAAAAAGAGAGACAAAAAAAGAAAAAGAAAAACCACGAGTCACGCTCAATGCTAAAACAAAAGACTTAGGCAACCAACTCACTCGATGCTCGATGCTTGCTGCTTGCTGCTCGAGTCTCTCGGCAGCGGCCTTTGATACAATTTTACTGACTAAGCGACTGTCTGACAGCTGTGCAAGTGTGTGTGATTGTGTGTGTGTGTGTGTTTGTGTGTGTTCCTCTCTGCTGGTGTGGGCACCCGCCCAGGCAGCTGGCTGTGGCTGCATTGGCTACTGCCCATAACGGCGTTGTTAGTAAAGCAGCAACGTTGACGTCAACTGCGCTGCCTATTACCGTTAGCGCCAGCTCAACGCTCAGTCCAGCATTTTGTGCGCTCTCTTTGTGCATATTGGTGTGTGGACTCCATTTGTCGAGGCCTCGATTCTCTCGACGCGTTCATTCTCCGTCTTGTGTTCTGCTCTTTGGTATTGGTTGTTGTTATTGTTGTTGCTATTAAAAGCAAAAGTTTGCAATTAACAGCGAGCGAAAATTGTGTTCGTTGCTTTTGTTGGATATATCACATGTTGCACTGGGTCTTTGGGGCTGGCCTTTTTGTATTTATGCAACACGACACATAACATGAAATATTAGCAATAAATTTGTAAATGATTTTTTTTTTCTTTATTTTTTGGTGGCGAGCGGAAAAGAAAAACGATATGTGGGCTGGCACTTGTTACAATTTAATCAAAATGGAAAATGTACAACAAACAAAAACAAAATTAAGAAGAAAAAATGGTTGCAACTTTTGCAAATACCGATTACGATTTGTTGAGATTGCGTTTTGAGATTAGGCGAATAAATAAATAAATATGTATGTATGTAAATTGACACAGAGAACTATAAATGTATGTGTAGCATTATCTACTTTCCATTATGCAAACTTAGAGATTGACAGCGAATCAATAATAAAAGTGAAAGATAATTATTTATTAATTGTTATTACTTTTTGACAAAATATGTCACAGCAAGTCACTTTTGTATATTAAAAGCGACTTAATCTTTTTATATAACTTCGGATTTTTTTTGAAAACACTTGAAAACTATTTAATAACATTTAAATTGAAATATTCCTCCTGATTATTGAAACTAAATAATTGATTTTCAGATAGATATGCATCAGTTATGCTTGAATATCTAGTGAATCATTTCGTGTTTCTTTGTTTCGTTTATTTTATTATCTTTAATCTTTTGTTTTTTTTTTTTTAATGTAAGTACAACTTTATTTAATGTGCTCAAGCCCACCATTTGTCAAATGTTCTACCACTTTGTTTGCCATAAGATTTCCTTCATTTTTTGTTTTATGTGTTTGTATTTAGGTAAGCAGGTAAATTGAATTAAATTTTGCTAGGCGTCTCTTTGGATAATGCAAATGCATAGGTATTGTATATAAGTATTGTAATCCATACTAAAACCAATGCAGTGCAGACTTTGTCTACTGTGTGCAGCTGTGCGACTTGTTTGGGCGTGTTCCTTGGTGGTCTCGACTTTTAACTTTAACGTTAACAGCAGCAGCAAAAGCAGCAGCAACTTCAGCTGCCACAACAACTTCCAGCTGGAAATTGGGTGTAGCCTGTGGACGGACAGACAGCCTTTGTCTCTGACTCGACTCGAACTGGGGTTCTACTACAATATATCAATGCCAGCTAGTTAGTTACTTCATCAGTTCAAGCTGGAAGCTGTTTAGAATCTGTTATCTATCTGTTCAGATTTGACGCATCAAAGCTTGACTCGAGTTCTGGCCTAGGAATAAAGAAAAATAAAATGGAAACACGACGACGACGACGACGACGACGCATAAATAAATTAGAAAGTCAAAGTCGACCTCTAAACTTTATCTAAGTATATTGCTTGCGCGCCTCTGTGGTAGATTATTGCATATTTTATGAACAACAACAAAAACAATAAGAACAGCAACAACAACAACAACAACAACAACTAGTAGTGCACAATGAGAGCTTTGAGTGCTGCGACCACGCCTGTAATTTAAATTAAATTTGTTTTGCTATATTAGGTGCCGCCGCAATATGTTGTCCGATATATATATATATATATATATATATATTGTGTATCAACATGTTATATGCATACACTCAGAGTAAAAAGTTTGTCCTGAATTCTAAGTTTAGTTGCTATAATATTTCAAGCGAAAGTTGTTCATGAATTCTTACAGATATAAATAGGTTAAAGTAAAAAAATGGCAGTAAAAAGTACTCGAAACAAGTATTTTTCTTGTTTAACCTTCTGGCACTCCAGTTATGAATTCTACGGGATTTACATTTAAAGTAATTACTAATTATTTGAAATATACTTAGAATATTTGAAGATTGCTATCTTTGGACAAGACTGTACGAAATTCTACATTTTTCTCCAAGTGTATATACACACATTTAAAGAAATGTCGATAACTAGGCGTTGTTTTTGCTGACTGACCGCTTCAATGATGAGTTGTTGTTTTTATTGTAATATGAATAGAAAAAAATGTTTTTATGCGTTATACTTTTTTCCGGCTTTTGGCTATTTTGGTTGTTGTTATTGTTTTTGGTTTTGTATTTTCTATCTATTTATTTATTTTTGCAATTTATTTATGATCCCCTCAATAGTTGTAGAAATGTTATTTAATGGTCATTTCGACATGAAATCCGACAGTCGACAAATGATTTATTTCATTTTGCGTACAGAGCGAAATGTGTCAGAGTTTTTCAAGTAGGTAATAGTTACACACACACACACACACACACACACACACACACACACACACAAACACACACACGGTCAGAAATTGATTGGACGGAGGAGTCCGCGGCCCGGTTGACAAAGCCGGAAAGTGCCGGACAGTCAGTTGAAGTGAGTGGAGCTTTGCAATTAACCCAAGTTTTGTGTGGGCGACCCCCGAGCCAAGTAAACGGATGCAGGAACTTGAACTATCTAACTGCTCCGGGTATTTGCATATATGAATGTATTTAGGCCCTATGACGATGATTTATTTAAAAATTCTGATCATGGGCATTATTCTCAGATTGTTATGTGTAGAAAGTACATATAAATAATAGTAATTTATAATCTAGAATATCTTAAAAATCATTCAAAGTCCGTTTAAATATTCCTGGAAATTTAAACGGACTTAAAATAAAACCTGAAATATTCAAGATTAGTCTTAACTTAAACTTATTCATTGTATAAGTGATTGACTCAGTGTCGATCGATCATTAAAACTTACTTCTACATACTCTATCACAGTTATTTCCAAAAGTTAAAGAAATGTTGAGAGAAAAAACTGTTGTTTAAAATGTTCTTCTTTTCACAGATCTGAAACTGTTATTTAATTATCTGGAAACATTTTTATCGGGCAAAGCCTTTCTGTACTTTTTACCATTTGATAGATAATAATATATGTTTGCAATCACTATTAATATTTAAAAATTGAACAGATTTGATTTAATAGCAATCTGCACGACTGTCATTTGGCAAGTTAATTTCGGTTGTTTATTCATGATATGCAATAATTCTCAATTACAAAATGCTTGAGCTGAAAAATGCAATTTGAAGTATCGCTTTACAGCTATGTTCATTAGGTTAGTTAGTTCAATCTGTTCGTATAATAACACAGACAGACAGTCGGACAGAGAGACAGACAGATGGACAGAACACTGATCATAAGTGCAAGCCCCATTTTACAATCGAAGAAGAAGCCTCCACATGGCAATCATTTCACAGAGCGGATGCCTAAGTATCTCATACTCAAACTCCAACTACAGCTCTAACTAACTAAATAAAGAAAGAGGCCTTCGAGAGCAGCTGGAACTACATTAGCACACACACACACACACACACACACACACACACACACACACACACACATACACAGAGAGATATTAAGAAAGGAAAGCACAAATTGCCAATCCGATGCGATTTCAGGAATTTAGCATAGTTTGTGGCTTTCATTTGCATTCAATTTGGATTTGGCATTCGCCTATTTTTTTTTCCTTCTTCTTCTTCTTTTTTCAACTATTTTTTTATTTGTTGTATGTTGCTTGGATTTTATTGTCATTTTACGTTGTTGTTATATGTCTGGCAACAACAACAACAACAGCAACAACGACCGCAACAACAACGGCAACGGCAACGACAACAATAATCGACAACAATAATAGTAACAACAACACACGAATGCCACGCGCCTACTTATGTTGCCATGTGGCATGTGAAGTGGAGCCAAGATACGATACCTCTCCCCGCACCCCCCCTCCCCCCTGCACACCGACTTGGAAGAAACCACACAGAAATAAACGAGCCAGAGCCAGAGCCAGAGCCAGAGCTGGAGCTGGAGCCAGAGTCAGAGGCCCAGCCGTACTGGAGCTAGTGTGCCTTAGATAGATCTACATCCACATCCCAAGCCACTTGTGCACTGTACAAAATGTTGTGGTAACTAACAATGTTTTTTAAATTTATCAATAAAGAATTTATATTATTTAAAATTGATTTTATCTCATTTATTGTATTCGCCTGCGATTATTATTTTTGAGTTATAATTTTGTTCATCTCTCAAGTTAGATAATATATGGATACGAATTTTAGTGCAGTGTACCAACCCGCTGATAGTTTTTGGGTGCTGGGTGCTGCGGCGTTGCCAGTTAAATTGCAAAACACCTTTGCAGCGACAGCCAAACAGGCAAAAGACCCAAGAAGCAGCCAGGCGGATAGCATTGGATTGGATAGCAT